>ML275218.1:0-11060 GCA_005239495.1 Nicotiana undulata | reverse complement strand
AACATATCAAATGCTTCATCTTTAGATGTCAGAAATAAGGTCCAAGTGAACCTTGAGTAATCATCAACTAGTACCATTACATATTTCTTACCACCTCTGCTCAGAGTTCTCATAGGACCACATAAGTCCATACGAACTAGTTCCAACGTCCTGGTGGTACTGACCATTTTCTTTCTTTTGAATGAGGATCTTACCTGCTTCCCCCTTGCACATGCCTCACAAACTTTGTCTTCCTTGAACTTAATGTTAGGAAGACCTACCACTAAGTCCTTAGAGTCTAATTTGTTAAGCTGATTCAGACTCGCGTGACCAGGTCTTTTGTGCCAAATGAGGGGATCACTGTCCAACACACTTAAGCAAGTGAGTTCATTTTCAGACAGTGTGGACAAGTCTATGACATAAATGTTATTCATTCTTTTTCCCTGCAAAACAATCTTGTCAGTAAACAGGTTAATCACAAAACATTTTGTGAAAGTGAAAGCAACCAAGTTACCTCTATCACATAATTGTGACACACTGATCAGGCTATATTTCAATCCATCTATCAAGTACACATGCTCAATGGAACGTGTTTCATCTTTACCTACCTTACCAACCCTTATAATTTCACCTTTCTTTTCTATTTCCAAAGGAGACATTTCCTCCTTTGAGGTTTTCAAGTGAAAGGAAATGTTCCTTGTTCCCTGTCATATGTTTTGAGCAGCCACTGTCCAAGTACCAAATTTGGCTGCTTCCTCCCACTTGAACCTCTGGTTCTTTATATGATTCCTCATCAGATTCTCTAATTTCCATGAGCGCCTGTTCTTCATTTTCACCATCTTCTAATTCTTTATCTGAACTTTCCCGCCAAGCAGCAACCATAGCTTTTGTTGTGGTTTTCTTGGGTTGGACCAGTTCCTTCTTTCAAATCTATCCTTTTTCCTTTCCACTTCCCACTGAGGAAAATTATTGATATGGTGGTCAGTCTTTCCACACCTGTAGCATCCCTCGTTGGTTGGCCTTTCTGTAGCTTTTGCTTTGTTATAGTTTCCACCTCTAGAGATGCCCTTCTTCCTTATGAGGAAGTTTCTGAATTCCTTAGTGATCATGGACATCTCATCTTCCTCCAGATCTACTCCCTCATTGATTCTCAGTGCTAGACTCCTTTCCTTCTTTGGAGCATCCATTTTCATTGTCTGCCTTCTAAGTTCATAGGCAGCAAGGTTTCCAATTAGCTCGTCTAATCTGAGGATTGCCATATTTTTTGATTCCTGGATAGCAATGATTTTACTTTCCTAGGAAATTGGCAAGACCCTTTTCAGGATCTTCTCCACCCTGTCCTCTTAAAGATGACTCTACCAAGAGACTTGAGTTCATTTATCAGAGTTGTGAACCTCGTGTACATCTCTTGGATTGTCTCTTCTTCTTTCATAGTTAAGTTTTCATACTGAGAGTATAGTAGAGTACCTCTTGATCTTTTCCCTTGAGGTGTTCCTTCATGGGCTACTTGCAAGGTATCCCAGATTTCTTTGGCAGTGGTGCAACTTTGGATTCTGCTATACTCGTCTGGACCTAGTCCACACACTAGCCACTTTTTGGCCTTAGCATTCTTCTCCCATTTCTTCAGATCCTCGGCAGTGCAGTCAGCTCTAGTTTTTGGTACATCTACTCCTTCAACAGTTTTCTTCCTGGTGGCTAGAGGACCATCAGTGACTATGTCCCAAAGCTCATAGTCTTCTCCAATCAAGTTGTCCTTCATCCTGTTCTTCCACCTAGAGTAATACTGCCATTAAAGAGTGGTGGCCTTGCAGTTGATTGACCCTCCCAGTGTCCAGGTGGTGCACTCATTTTGATCTTTCCCAAGGTGTTAGCCTTTTCAAGGATAACCTGCTCTGATACCAATTGATGTTTTATATGTCAATACCACACAAGAGGGGGGGCGGGTGATTTGTGTGGTGTCCAATTTTCGAGTGCAGTCTCTATAGAAGAGCCTGGTTCTTCTTGGTGTTCCAACTTCTACGGTTAGCGGAAAAGTAATTGCAGAAATTAAAGAACAAAACAATTTTACGTGGAAAACACCTGGCTCAAATGGTGAAAAGAACCATGACCTACTTCCCAGTAGGATTTTCCCAAACTCTTCACTACAACTCTGAGCCAAACAACATTTACAAAATAAACTATTTTGTAAACCTAAGGACTAACTCTAATCCCTTTGTGGCAAACTAGCCTCTAGCTAATTGCGACAAACTTCAAGTTAACTCTAACTTGATCAATGTGTACCTATTACATTTGCTTCTAATAAAGTTGAAAGATACAATATTTAATCACCTACTACAAACCAACTAGACTCAAAAGATAACAGATGGAATTGGTTCTTCTAGCCGGTTCAAGTAGCTTTTGTGACGCACAAGGATGTTGCTTGCAAAATTGCTTTGGTAATTCTGCTTTCAGTTCTTGTTTCACTTTTGTCTTTGTGCGATCAATTCTTCAGTAGGAATACTTCAATATTTTATAGCGCCAGTAGTTGAGATGTTGTTGTTCAGTTCTAGTGCAACTCTTCCTTGGTGGAAGAGTTTGTGTTCATCTCAACTTCCTCGATTGTTTATGTCCTTGCTGAATTCGAACTCTTTCTTCTTATCACTTTGCAACCTTTTCACTTTAGGAGACAACCTCTTAGCTCACAGATAATTCACATATCATGTTTATCTCCTATGCATGTACGTTTCTTGTGCCAATGGGTATGTTTGATTATATTTGCCCTGATGGACCTGGTTCAACTGGGTAGGCATTTGTCAATCTTCAAAACCATGCAGTGACTTGGTTCAACAATAGGGCTATCCCGCTCACGAATCATACATGCGACGCGGGTGCCCATATACATACACAGAATTATCAAGAATCTAAGGATTTAACAGAGACCATGCTTGAAGTCAAGAATTTAAGCAATATAATGTTGAATGTAACTTCCTAGATATCGTCATACAAATTCGAGGATACTAAGAAACTCAAAATACATTTAAGGTCACATACAAGGCACATAAAAGCATGCGTGTGAGTCCTAAAACTGCCCGACATAATATAGTAGCAGCTACGCACAGACCCTCGTCACCTCGTGCGTGCGTAGCCCCCGCAAATAAGGACATGCAATTATTCATAATCACCTATGGGGACAATTCACTCTTACAAGGTTAGAAAGAAGACTCACCTCGTACCGAGCCTACTTTCCGGGGCAAGAACGCGCCCGAAAATCCACACTCGCTTCCAAGGACTCGAAACTAGTCAAATATGGTATACATGAGTTAATCTATGCTCAAGAGTATGAAATTCACCTAACTAAGTAGTTATTTCAACCTACTTTGAAAAATTCCAAAATACACTCCCGAGCCCACATGCTCGGATTCCGGAAATTTTCGAAGCAAACACTCACCCATAACCTGAGGATCATTAATATATGATTTTCGTGTGTTTTCATAATCAATTCCATGGTTATTCCCTCATTTCATAAAAACCTAGATTGTTGCCCTAACCCATGATTTCTACTAATTTAGGATGTTAATCTACCTAGGAATTCAAGTATTAGATCAATACTAGGGTGGAAACTACTTACCTTCCAGTGGTTATGTCGGGGGTCTCTTTTGCATGCCTAAAATCGCCAAGGAAGAAGGTGGGAATGCTCAAAAATGGAGTTTTTCCGTATTTTAAAAGACCTCACTTCCTACAGGGATTCCGCACCTGCGGCTAAAGGACCGTACTTGTGGTCTCGCACCTGCGAGGATCACCTCGCACCTAAGGAATTGGACAAAGGGGCCTGGGCTCGCACCTACGAAGAGGAGTCCGCACCTGCGGCTCCGCTCCTGCGGAATATGATCCGCACCTGCGAGGAATGGCAGCTTCACCTGGGGCCGCACCTGCGAGGCCTGGACCGCAGGAGCGGTCTCGTACCTGTGACTGGTCAACTGCAGGTGCGGTTACACTAGATCTAGTGCACAAGCAGTTATAGCTGCTGGTTTTTGGCCTTGTTTGGTGCTCGAACGGCACCTGGGCCCACCCGAGCCCCCGTCCAAATATACCAACAATTCCCAAATCATAACACGGACTCGCTCGAGACTTCGGAACACCCAAAATAATGCTAAAACTCAAAATCACACCTCAAAACCCCTAAAACAAGCTTAAGAACTTGGAATGACACCAAATTTTGCAAGCAAGTCACAAATGAGATAATGGAACTATTTCCGGTCTTGGAATTCCGTTCGGACCTCGATATCACAAAAACACGTTCCAAACCTCAATTCGAACTTAAGGAAACTCTATTTTCGCTATTTTGCGCCGAGACGCTCTCGGGTCATCCAAAACCCATTCCGGACATACGCACAAGTTCGAAATCATCATACGAAGCTACTGGAACCGTCGAAACTCGATTCCGAGGTCGTTTACTCAAAACGTTGACCGAAGTCAAACTTGGCCTTAAAGGCCAACCTTAAGGAACTAAGTGTTCCTATACTACTCTAAACCCTTCCAAATCCTGAACCACCCGTCCCCACAGGTCATAAATCATAAAAGGCCACTACGGGAAGTCTCGTTCAGAGGAACGGGGTCCTATAACGCAAAACGACCGGTCGGGTCGTTACATTAAATTCTCAAACGACCGGTCGGGTCGTTACACTTGTAAATATCGATACTTCTTTTTTTTGCTGTATTATTTAAAATTTAATTTTACTTTTTCTATGAAAACTTTTATTTGAATAAAACAAAATTAATAATTTTCCAAAATGAGAAAAAAGGTTGGAAATGAGCATTTGCACTGCATGAACAGTCTAATCAACACATGCATAGTGCATTTAAAGGAGAGTTGTGGCTAGAGGAATGTGAAGTCCACGTGTATCAAGATGGCATAGTTTTGCATTTAAGAAATACAAACATGGAGTTTTTATGAAATGAAATATATACCCTTGGTCAACCATCTTTCCTTTTCTATCTATATTATTATAAAAGTGGGAAGCTCAATGGTTAAAAGTTGATTTACTAAAATACCCTTTTAAATAACTTTAATATCTCATATATAAAAATAAAATAAAAACTAATTATTAGTATATCTTTTTTTTAAATCTATTCACACCCTTTCATCAATGGTCATGTCCATTCTTTTATGCAATATCTGCACATGGTTATCTCATTAATTGTTAAAATTTCCTCAATCAGATACAAACCCAAGAACTGGAAACAAATTCTCGAGGAAATAATCTTTTTCACAAATTGTTCCAAAGAACCCTAAAATTCTCAACCAAATATTGCCAATTTTCTTGAATTCCAACATTTTCAAAACCTCGAGAAATTCCAAAGCTAAATAAAGAAGACAAATAAAAGTAAAGACGTGGAAAGATGCATGAACCACTCACACCCCTTCATCAATGGTCATGTCCATTCTTTTATGCAATATCTTCACATGGTTATCTCATTAATTGTTAAAATTTCTTCAATCAGATACAAACCCAAGAACTGAAAACAAATTCTCGAAGAAATAATCTTTTTCACAAATTGTTCCAAAGAACCCCAAAATCCTCAACCAAAAATTGCCAATTTTCTTGAATTCCAACATTTTCAAAACCCCGAGATATTCCAAAGCTAAATAAAAAAGACAAATAAAAGTAAAGACGTAGAAAGATGCATGAACCACAAAAAATAAAGAAGGGCTTAACAAGGCATGGGAACAAACAAATCCCACTTCTTTTTCACCAATAAAGAGAACCCACGTCAAGATTGTTTACAAAAAAATGGATGTCAAAGTGCAACAATAAACAAACTAAGGGAGACCGTTGGATTTGGATCCAAGTTTGCCAATACTATTCGAACGTGTACAAAACTAATATCTTTAAAGTGTCTTTTCTTAGAAAATTATGGCTTTTAAATTTTTGAAGTGATCTAATACAGTTAATAATAATTTTATGGTAAATTGTGCGCAATTATGATTGAATATCTAAGCCAATTTGTACTTAATGAAAACTGATTTCCCATGTCAAGTATACATGAAAAAGGCTAGAATGTTAATATGTTAGATACATGTTTCATCCTTTAAGTTTATTTATTTTTCAAGAAGTGATTTTTCATAAATGGTTGTGTTTCTTCGTATTAGTAACTAACTTTTCTTTAAGTCTTTAAAATAGAAGTATCAAAAGCCATAAGTTTACGATAGGAGGCAAGAAAAGGCCAAGCCATTTTTAAGGCTTTTATTTTGATAGGTGGATGTGCGGGCACACTATGATAGATATGATTAGGAATAAAGATATTCAGGAGAAGGTGAGTGTGGCGCCGGTGGATGATAAGATGCGGGAAGCGAGGCTCAGATGGTTCGGGCACGTGCAAAGGAGCCTTGATGCCCCGCTGAGGAGGTGTGAGTGGTTGGCGGTGGTGGGTTAGAGGAGAGGTAGAGGGCGGCCGAAGAAGTATTGGGGAGAGGTGATTAGGCAGGACATGGAGAGACTGCAGATTTACGAGGACATGGCTCTTGAGAGGAAGGTCTGGAGGTCAAGCACTAGGGTTGTAGGATAGGGGTAGTAGAGCTTTTCATTCTTCAGTCCCTGGGGTGGGGCGACTTTGGATAGGATTGATTCTTAGAGGGCTTGCGGTCTATGTTGAGTACTCACTTCCCTTAGATATTGGCTAATGAAATTGCATGTCACTTATCATATGATTTTTATGTTTATGCTACTACTTTCACGTTTTCTATTGGAGATAGTAATGAATTGTCTTTTCGTATTTATTTTCGTCCTCCTAAGCCGAGGGTCTATTGGAAATAGCCTCTCTGCCCTTCCGGGTAGGTGCAAATTCTAACATCACCACAGAAAACTTGGTTCTTTTGCTCCTTGCTGGTGGAGCGGCATACTGGAAGAAATTGGAAGATCGACGACAGAACGAAGAACGCTATTTTCCGACAGCAACACAACAAAGAAGAATTCTATGGGGCTTCCCTGTCGATAATTAAAAGTTTTTCTCTTAGAGAGGCGTTTTCCTCACTTAGAAAAGTGTTCCTTCTCTCAAGAGATTTCCATAACTCTCGTAACTCTAGGCGATCTTGCATTTCCAATCGCGCTTGGTGCTTTAAGTTTATAAAGCCACGAAAATGATGCGCTTGAGTTCCTTTTAGATCTTGATAAAATAGGGGAATCATGCACATCGACACATAGACTTTCTAAGACCTGGCATAGAGCGGGGTGATTGAATTCTAAGGGTTCAAGGTGCACCCCCAGTATGGAATCCAGGTCTTGTGGATCAATGAATAATTGTGGATCCTCCCGACCATAAAAATGGAGTTGATAGAGGGAGGAAATCTGCTCTCGAGTCGCAAAACACAATTCCGTATTGAGAAAGTCCCGCACCATGACCTCGTACTCCCTGGGTGAGAGTCCCTGGGTTTGTAGGCCTGCGTACAGATTACCCTCCCCAGACCCCACTGTGTGGAACTTTACTGGGTAGTTGTTGTTTATTTTGAGTTCCTTGTAACTGTACGAAACTAATTTCTTCTATTTTCTTTTTTCAATGTGGCCGAGCCAATATTTTTTTATTATTAGTTTAAGCCATTGAAATTTCGGCCGAAGCGACGCAGAAATTTAAATGTGCATTGTCGAGGGTCGAGCGGCATGAACCATAGATGCATCTATTACCCCGCTCGCGAATCGATCATGCGACGCGGTTGACATAAATATAAGGCTACCCTGCTCACGAATTATACATGTGACACGAGTGTTCGTAGACATACACAGAATTATCAGGAAATTCAGGAATTTATCATGGATTATTCTTAAATTCCGGGTTTTAAACACTTAAAATTACACATAGCTTCCGAAATTCTCATGTTAATTTCAAGGGTAATAAGCAACTAGGAACACAAGTAAGGATACAGGTAAGGAACATAGAGGCATGCTTGTGAAGTCCTAAATTCTGCCCGACAGAACAGAGTGGTAGCTACGCACGGACTCTCGTCACCTTGCGCGTACGTAGCCCCCGCAAATAAGGACAACTCAATCGTTTACATTTACCTATGGGGGCAATTCCCTCTTACAAGGTTTGAAAGGAGACTCACCTCGCGTAGAATCAACTTCCCGGCCAAGAACGCGCCCGAAACTCCAAACTTTACACCCGAGGACTCGAAACTAGTCAAATGATATATAAATATGTCAATGCATGCTCAAGGTATGGAAATTCTCCTACTTATTTAGTAAATTCACTATTCTTGAAGAAATCCTAAAATACACCCCCGGGCCCACATGTTCGGGTTCCGGAATTTATCAAAGATAACACTCACCCATGGCCTAAGGGTCATTAATATGAAACTTTTATATGATTTCATGATAGAAAAGTGGTGAAATTCCCTAAAGTTCATCAACCCTAGGTTTTCACTCTATCCCCTATGATTTCCACTATTTAGATGTTAATCTACCTAAGTTTTGGTGTAATAATCTAACATTTTAGTAGAATTTACTTACCTCTTAGTAGCTAGGTTGTGGAGAGTTCTTCCCAAGATCTCAAGTATTCAATGGAGGTGTAAAATGGAAAGAATGAAGGAAATCCCGCGTTTAAATGAAAGTGCACTGTCTGGCCTACAGGGGTTCCGCACCTGCGGCTCGAGGACCGCACCTGCGGTCTCGCGCCTGTGAGTTGGGGCTCGCACCTGCGGAGTTGGACGGGAAAGGCTGGGCCCGCACCTACGGAGCTGGAGACCGCACCTGCGGATTCGCTCCCGCAAAATTAAATTTGCACCTGCGGCATTCCCGCACCCACGAGGTTGGGACCGCAGGAGCGGTCCCGCACCTGCGGCTGGGCAACCGCACCTGCGGTCACACCAGATCAGGTGCACCAGCTGTAATTTCAGCTGGTTTTTGGCCTCATGTGGTGTCCGGGAGGTACGTGGGCCCACCCGAGCCCCCGTCCAATTATACCAACAAGTCCTAAATCATAATACGGACTTG
This sequence comes from Nicotiana undulata, assembly GCA_005239495.1. Taxonomy (NCBI): domain Eukaryota; kingdom Viridiplantae; phylum Streptophyta; class Magnoliopsida; order Solanales; family Solanaceae; genus Nicotiana; species Nicotiana undulata. The sequence continues at coordinate 2,118 of ML275218.1, read as the reverse complement.
CTCGAGCCTTCGGAACACCCGAAACAATGCTAAATCTCAAAATCACCACTCAAAACCCCTACGATCAAACTTAAGAATTTCTAAGTTCTTAAATTTGGTTCCAATGCGCCGAACCGACCTATTCTACTCGGAATGACACCAAATTTTGCAGGCAAGTCATGAATGACATAACGAAACTATTCCCGATCTTGAAATTCCGTTTAGACCTCGATAACATAAAATCACGTTCCAAACCAAATTTCAAACATAAGGAAACTCTATTTCGCTATCTGGCGTCGAAACGCTCCCGGATCATCAAAAACCCATTCCGAACATACGTACAAGTCCGAAATCATCATACAAAGCTACTGGAATCGTCGAAACGTGATTCCGAGGTTGTTTACATAAAATGTTGACCAAAGTCAAACTTGGCTTTAAAAGCCAACCTTAAGGAACCAAGTGTTCCTATGCTATTCGAAACACTTCCAAATCCCGAACCACCTGCCCCCGCAAGTCACAAATCACGATAAGTTGCTACGAGAAGTCTTATTTAAGGGAACGGGGTCCAAATACGCAAAACGACCGGTCGAGTCGTTACAAGGACCCTGTGGACATTGAGCTAGGAGGCTTCCTTTAGTGCACCCGGAGACACTGAGGTAGTCCTGCAGGCGTCCGCATACCTTGGCGTCCCGTTCTACTTCTTCATTCTATTTTTAGTATTTCAAAACAGATGTATTTATTTCTTTCGGACCTTTATATATATTAATCATAGATAGTCTGTGACATTGTGAATCCAAAGATTTGGGTTGGTTATTTTGGAAATTCATAAAATTTGTGGATTTAATTACGTAATTTTAAATTGTTCTCATTTTTATGCTTTTATTTATGAAAAGGTCATATTTTACTTGTTCTCACTTAATTATAAAGGATTTTAGCAAAATTTAGCATTTACGTTGGCTTGCCTAGCGGGTTCAACGTTAGGTGCTATCACGATCCCGACGGTGGGAATTTTGGGTCGTGAAAACCACAAAAAATCAAGATTGATACAATTGTATACAGAAATACGATATAATTCGATTTTGCATATGGGAAGTTTAATAGTGTTATTGCGTCATTCTTGAAAGTGGAACTATGAGAGTAACTACGTCGATTATTCGATTGAGGAAATACTGATAAAGGAGTATGCGTCGTATAATGATTTGGTTTCGTCAATTTCTAAGAAACTGGACATATATTTGAGCTCAAAGTCCATTAACATTCAATACAAAGTAGAAGGAAATTGCACACCAATCACAATGATATGGGTTACAAGGTGTATGTAGAGTTGAAAAAACAGAACAGAGAATTTGGGAAGTATCCTTTGTGCATAACAACAATTGACAAAGAAGTTGTAGCCGGAGGTACTTTAATTCAAGGCGACATTTTCCAAATAGACGAAGCAGTTCAAAGGTATAATTTCGATACAGATGATACACTTGGTCTTGATGTTCTCAATTTAGGCAAACCAATTGGAGTGTTTGAACTGGACGAGGATTTGATAATTTCAAAAACTAATCAAAGGGAGGTTATGCCTGGACAATTATATAAGGATAAGGCTACAGTGAAAGAGGTGATGGTGCATTATGTTATATCTGAAAGGTTTCAATTCCGGGTTGATAGGTCTAATGCTATCAGGTTTGAGTTTTCTTAATTGTTCATTATTTTTTTGTAAATTGTATTCATGGTAGGAGTTGTAAATTGTATGTAGATGTATTTAGGTGTATTTGGAAATTATTACTTGACCTTCACTATTGTGTTTTTTTTTATGTATTAATAATACATGTATTCTTGTATTTTTTACTGGTACACAAGAATTGTATGTAGATGTATTTAGGTGTATTTGGGAATTTTTACTTGACCTTCACTATTGTGCTTTTTTTATTTCTTGTGTATTAATTATACATGTATTCTTATGTATTATAGTGGCTCTCACTGTTTTTTATTAAATGTATTAGTTGTATTTAAATGTATGCATATAACTATAGGCGTATTCAGACATATTTAAATGTCTACCAGTGTATGTATTGTGTTGTATAATAACTTATATATATATATATATATATATATATATATATATATATATATATATATATATATATA
>ML275217.1:20420-38921 GCA_005239495.1 Nicotiana undulata | reverse complement strand
GGCTTCTTCCATCGCATCTCAAAACCCTAGGTCCAAGAGCTGTGTCGCATTTGGGAATATGCGTTCCGCATTAAGGGTATGCGATCGCATTCCTGCGTCGCATTTGCAGTGTGGCTTCAGGCATCAGATGAACATGCGGTTCAAATGCGGTTCGCATGTGGGATATGCGGTCGCATATGTGGCCGCATTTCACTCCTTAATTTTGACTCAACTCTCTGTTGCGGTATGCGACCCCCAGGTGTGAAATGCGATTCGCATGTTGAAGATGCGATCGCATTTGACCATTTTTCTTCTCTTTTCTCTTCTTTAACCTCCTTTTGCATGGTCTTGAGTGTTCACACCTTGTGTACTGCAAAATACCAAAATTCTACGATTAATAAGAGTAAATGCTCTTGAAACGAGCCTTAATCTAAGCAATATGGTATAAAATGTGCCGAAATTCTCCGGCACATCAGGCAGAAACAGTGAAAATAATGCACGTTCTACGTAATGACCGACCGGGTTGTTACATTCTCCCCCTCTTACACAAACGTTCGTCCTCGAACGGGTCTAGAAACATACTTGGAGTCTCAAACAAGTGAGTGTATCTGCTCCGCATCTCCCGCTCGGTCTCCCAAGTAGCCTCCTTCACTGGCTGACCTCTCCACTGCACCTTCACTGACGCTATCTCCTTTGATCTCAACTTTCTTACCTCGCGAGCCAAGATAGTCACTGGCTCCACCTCATAAGACATATCATCCTCAAGCTGAACTGTACTGAAGTCTACAACATGATACGGGTCACTAACATACTTCCGGAGCATCGACACATGGAATACTGGATGAACACTCGATAATCTGGGCGGCAAGGCAAGTCTATAGGCCACCTCCCCAACTTTCTGAAGCACCTCAAAAGGGCCAATGAGCCGGGGACTAAGCTTTCCCCTGTTCCCGAACCTCATAACACCCTTCATGGGTGACACCTTCAGCAATACCTTATCACCCTCCATGAAGGACACGTCTCGAACCTTCCGGTCTGCATGGCTCTTCTGCCTGGACTGAGTCGTGCGAAGTCGCTCCTGAATCAACTTCACCCTCTCCAACGCATCCTGAACCAAATCTGGGCCTAACAACCTAGCCTCACCGGGCTCAAACCAACCGACCGGAGATCTACACCTCCTACCATACAAAGCCTTATACGACGCCATCTGAATACTGGACTTGTAGCTGTTATTATATACAAACTCCGCTAATGGCAGAAACTGGTCCCACAGGCCACCAAAATCAATCACACAGGCCCGCAACATGTCCTCTAAGATCTGAATAGTCCTCTCTGACTGCCCGTCGGTCTGGGGGTGAAATGCTGTACTCATCTCTACCTGTGTACCCATACCCCTCTGCAACACTCTCCAAAACTGAGATGTGAACTGAGTACCTCTGTCGAAAATAATGGAAACTGGAACCCCATGCAATCGGACAATCTCCCTGATGTAAATACCAGCTAATTTCTCCGAAGTATAAGTAGTACTGACCGGAATGAAGTGTGCAAACTTGGTCAGTCGATCCACAATGACCCAAATAGCATCCAATCCCTTCGAAGCCCGCGGGAGACCAACTACAAAGTCCATGGTGATCCGCTCCCACTTCCACTCTGGAATGACTAACTCCTGAAGCAACCCACCTAGCCTCTGGTGCTCATACTTGACCTGCTGACAGTTGAGGCACCGTGCTACATACTCTACAATATCTCTCTTCATCCGCCTCCACCAATACTGCTGTCTCAGGTCCTGGTACATCTTCGCGGCACCCGGATGGATGGAATACCGCGAGCTATGGGCCTCTGCCAATATCAACTCTCGAAGACCCTCTACATCAGGTACACAAATACGACCCTGCATCCTCATAACCCCGTCATCATCAATAGTTACATCTCTGGCATCACCTCGATGGACCTTGTCCTGAAGAACCAACAAATGACAGTTATCATACTGACGTGCTCTAATTTGATCATATAAAGAAGACCGAGAAGCCATGCTGGCTAACACCTGTGGAGGCTCTGACAAATCCAATCTCACCAACTGCCCTGCTAAGGCTTGAACATCTCGTGCCAAGGGTCGCTCTGCTGCTGCAAGATAAGCTAAACTCCCTGCTCGGCAACTCAGAGCATCGGCCACTACATTGGCCTTCCCCGGGTGGTACAGAATAGTGAGGTCATAATCCTTAAGAAGATCCAACCACCTCCTCTGGCGCAAATTCAGGTCCTTCTGCCTCAGCAGATACTGCAAACTGCGATGGTCGGTATAAATCTCACACTGAACCCCGTACAAATAATGACGCCAGATCTTTAAGGCATGAACAATAGCAGCTAGCTCAAGATCGTGCACTGGATAATTCTTCTCGTGCACCTTCAACTGTCTGGACGCGTAGGCAATCACCCTACCGTCCTGCATCAAAACTGCTCCTAAGCCGACTCTGGAAGCATCACAGTAGACTGTATAAGAACCTGAACCAGTAGGCAAGACTAATACCGGAGCTGTGGTCAATGCTGACTTGAGCTTTTGAAATCTCTCCTCACACTCATCGGACCATCTGAATGGAGCCCCCTTCTGGGTCAATCTGGTAAGCGGTGAAGCAATAGAGGAGAATCCCTCCACAAAGCGACGGTAATAACCCGCCAAGCCAAGAAAACTCCTAATCTCCGTAGCTGAGGACGGTCTGGGCCAACTCTGTACCGCCTCTATCTTCTTCGGGTCCACCTGAATACCCTCACTAGACACCACGTGACCCAAGAAGGCTACCGAACTAAGCCAGAACTCACATTTGGAGAATTTTGCATAAAGCTTCTCCTCTCTCAACCTCCGCAACACAACCCGTAAATGCTGAGCGTGCTCCTCCTAGCTACAAGAATACACCAGGATGTCGTCAATGAACACAATAACGAATGAATCAAGGTAAGGCTGAAACACGTTGTTCATCAAGTGTATGAACGCGGCTGGGGCATTGGTCAGTCCAAAATACATAACCAAAAACTCATAGTGACCGTATCTGGTCCTGAAAGCAGTCTTCAGAATGTCAGAATCTCGAATCTTCAACTGGTGTTACCCAGACCTCAAATCAATCTTGGAGAACACCTTGGCTCCCTGAAGCTGATCAAATAAGTCATCAATGCGAGGCAAAGGATACCAGTTCTTTACCGTAACCTTATTCAACTGCCTATAGTCAATGAACATGCGCATAGAACCATCCTTCTTCTTCTTCACGAACAACACCGGTGCCCCCAAGGCGAAACACTAGGCCGAATGAACCCCTTATCAAGAAGTTCCTGAAGCTGCTCCTTTAATTCCTTTAACTCTGTTGGGGCCATGCGGTAAGGTGGAATGGAGATAGGCTGGGTGTATGGTAACAAGTCAATACCAAAATCAATGTCCCTGTCAGGTGGCATGCTTGGCAGGTCTGCAGGAAATACATCAGGGAACTCACGGACCACAAGAACAGAATCAATAAAAGGAGTCTCACTACTAGCATCCCTCACAAAGGCCAGATACGACTCACACCCCTTCCCAATCATACGCTGAGCCTTCAGGTAGGAAATCACCCTACTAGGCACATACTCCACCGAACCTCTCCACTCAATCCTCGGAAATCCCGGCATAGCTAAGGTCACGGTCTTGGCGTGACAGTCAAGAATAGCATGGCACGGAGATAGCCAATCCATGCCCAATATCACATCAAATCAACCATACTAAGCAATAATAAGTCTGCCCGGGTCTCCAAACCCGCAATAGATATGACACAATACCGGTACACCCAGTCCACCACAACAGTATCCCCCACCGGAGTCGACACATGAACAGGTGAAATCAAGGACTCACGGGGCATATCCAAGAAATGCGCAAAATATGATAAAATATACGAATACGTAGAACTGGGATCAAACAATACCGAATCATATTGGTGACATACGGAAATAATACATGCAATCACTGCATCTGAAGCTATGGCATCTAGTCTGGCAGGAAGTGCATAGAAACGGGCATGTCCTCCACTCGATCGACCTCCCCCTCTAGGGCGGCCTCTGACTGCCTGAACCCCACCCCTGGCTGCCTGAGCGAGTGGTGTAGAGACTGGTGCTGAAACTGGAGGCTGGCTCCTCTGCTGATACGAACCACCGGAAAGACGGGGACAAAACCTCTTGATATGACCTGGATCCCCACACTCGAAGCAACCCCTCTCAGCAAATGATGGTAGGGACTGAAGGGAACCCCTGGAACCAGAGTAGTTGCTAGAAGAGCCATGTGATGAAGGAACCTGAACTGATTGTGGTCGGGATGAGCTCTGGGCTGGAAGTGCACTGAATGAGGAACGGCCCGGATGAGAACTACGGCGACCGTGTCCTGACGAAGTACCGGTGTAAACTGGACGAGCTGGCTGAGGAGGTCTGAATGGACGACCTCTGCTATACTGAGACTGACCTCCCGAGTGACCACCACCATAAATACCAGATCCTCAAGGCCTCTTGAACTCCCTCGCAACACGCTCCTGGTGGCGCACTGACTCAATCTCCCTGGCTATGTCAACTACTTCCTCAAAAGAAACACCGGATACCCTCTCCCTGGTCAGAAAGATCTGTAACTGATAAGTAAGACCATCAACAAATCTCCTGATCCTCTCTCTGTCTGTAGGAACAAGCCAGATGGCATGACGGGCTAATTCAGAGAACCTCATCTCGTACTGCGTCACAGTCATGTCTCCCTAACGCAACTACTCGAACTCTCTGCGCAGCTCCTCCCTGCGAGATTGTGGTATATACTTCTCCAAAAAGAGAATGGAGAACTGATTCCATGTAAGGGGCGCTGCATCAGTGGGTCTACACCTCTCATAGGCCTCCCACCAAGCAAGTGCAGCTCCTGAGAACTGGAAAGTAGTAAATGGAACTCCGCTGGCCTCTAGTATCCTTGTTGTGCGTAGTATCCTCTGGCACTTGTCCAAGAAGGATTGGGCATCCTCTCCCTCTGTACCACTAAAAGTCGGAGGCTGGAGTTTACTGAACCTCTCCAACCTACGCTGCTCATCATCAGCTAAAGCCGGGACCACATAATCCTGTACCGGAGCAATAGGCTGCACTGGAACTGCCCCAGGTGTCTGAAGTCCCTGGGTGACCTGCTCAGGTGTCCGGGAAGCTGGAGTCTGAATGCCTCCCTCGGCCTGAGAAGTAGTAGCAGTAGTGGACATCGCAACGGCCTGTGCCAAACTGGTGCACACCATCAAAATTTGAGCTAGGGTCTCCTGAAGACCCAGAATCACTATGGGCGCTGCTGGTGCCTGAGCCTGCCCCGCTGGAATCTTGGCTGCGGGGACCTGATCCTGAGCAACGAGAGGGTCCATAGGTGCTGCCCCGGCTGCTGTGCGGCCTGCACCCCTCCCTCTGCCACGGCCCCGGCCTCTAGCTGGTCCTGCTAGTGTCTGATCACCACTACCGGTAGTACGAGTCCTCACCATCTGTGAGAGAATGAAAACAACAGAAGTTTAGTTCCCGAGTTCAACAGAGTCGCACGACAGAATTCAAAGATGTGGAATTTTCCTAAGGGTTCTGTAGCCTCTCGAAGATAAGTACAGACGTCTCTGTACCGATCTGCAAGACTCTACTAAACCTGCTCATGACTGGTGAGACCTATTCAACCTAGGGCTCTGATACCAACTTGTCAGGACCCAATTTCTGAGTTGTGATGGTGCCTGTCGTGGAACCAGTCCAGCCACCTAAATATAACAATTCTAGGTTCGATTATTGGAGAAAATGCTCCCTTTTAATAAATTCGAGGTCAATAATAATAGTAAATCAGAAATTGGAAATAATTTGTGGAAAACAAAACTCAAATCCTACAATCCCGGATCCGGTGTCACACAGTCATGAGCTACTAATTCATAAACAAGACCCAAAAGAAATGACCATCATAGTCTTAAAGTAAATACGACAGGTAGAAACAAAGAGGTGACGAGATCACGGTCGCCAGCTGCTACCTCATCAACTCTGATGAAATTTGATGTGACTCACTAACCAGAGCTGGAACTCAATGTACCTGGATCTGCACACAAGGTGCAGGGTATAACGTGAGTACACCAACTCAATAAGTAACGAAAACAACCTATGGGCTGAGAGGTAGTGACGGACCAAACATCCATAATCATGCACAACAGTAAATAACTTGAACACGGCAATAAAATATTAGAAATAAGCATGATGCACCAACTATAACTGTAACCTCACATAAGTTCATATAGAATAAAAAAAATGTCACGAACATGGCATGTAAACTCTCATCAGATAGTCCCCTCGGTACTGGAATTTGGCCGTCAAGCCCACGAAAAGTCCATCCAAGAATATGCATAACACAGTGACGTAGTCACTTAGTACCGGATAAGAAGAAGGCCAGTCCAGCCCCACGGAGAAGATCCATCTCCAGAACATAACACTCGAACAAGATCCGTATCCAGGGAAGATCCATCCCTCAACATACCACATAGCTTCGGACAAGATCCATGCCCAGGGAAGATCCATCCCTCAATATCTGTGCGCTCACTGTGGGGTGTAATGACTCCGGAGGGGCTCCTATAAGCCCAAGCGCTATATCAAGCCAACGAAGGCATGATTCAAGAATCGCTGCAGTGTGCAGTCCGATCTCATAACTGTCTCACAATCCGGCCCTAGGCCTTGTTCAGTCAATACTTTCCAGTCTCACTCACAATGTTCTCAATGCATGAAAATCAGCCCAAACAAGAATAAGATAGAAATAACTAACAATTATCGAGACTGAGCATGAAAACACGTACCATGACAGGACTGAACCTATGCAAGTAATAATCATAGCTAGAGACAGTAATAACTGACCATTTCGGTCTTAACATATTGGTGTGAAACCTCGGACATTATGCTTATCATTATTCCTACTAGGTTCAAGGGATTTATAACCCTTACAGTACGAGTATCAGTGTGAAACAACCATTAGACAGTGCCATGGGGTGAGCCAGGCCACAAATATTCGGTGTACGCCCATATGCCCGTCACTTGGCTAGTGCGTCACCTTAATCAACAACAATTACCAGATAACTTGGGGTTTCGAACCCTCAGTTCCAAGGTTGAAGGCGTTACTTACCTCAAAGCCGGCTAAAAGACTACTCCGCAGTGCCCTTGCCTCGAATTTTGGCCTCCGAGCGCTCCAAATCTATCAACAATCAAATGTACATCCTTAAAATGTGCTAAGGAGTGAATCCCAATCAAAATTTACCAAAAACACTCAAAATTTCGAAATTTGCCAAAACCAGGACCTCAGGCCCACGTCTCGGAACTCGATAAAATTTACACCCCAAGAACCCTCGTCTTTCCCCGAGTCCATACATATCAAGAACACTGAAATCGAACCCAAATGGTCCCTCAAATCCCCATTCTTCACTCTCTTAAACCCAAGCCCTAACTACCCATTTTCCACTGATTTTCCCCAAAATTTCACCATAAATCCGACCTTTAATCGTATATTAACGAGTTTAGAGTCCAAGAATCTTACCTCTTCGAAGAACTAGTGAATTCCCTCTTCAAAACCCTTCAAAAAGCCTCAAACCCGTATGAAATAATGTGGAAGAAGTCTAAAATTCGCGAAGGAGGGCTTTTATACTTTCTTCCCAGGCCTCATCGCACATGCGACCTCTCCATCGCACCTGCGGCTTCGCAGGTGAGACATTTCCACCGCACCTGCGGTTTTCACTTAAAACTCCAGACCTCGCACCTGCGACACATCCTCCGCCCTTGCGACCTCGCAGGTGCGACCAAACCATCGCACCTGCGGACTTTCCACCTGCCCAGTCAATTCTCCGCACCTGCAGGCCCTTATCCTCCCCTACGGGTCCGCACCTGCGACCCAACTTCCGCAGGTGCGGAAACATCAGTAGCAGCAGCTTCAGCTGCAAATTTCTTAAGCTCAACTCTTCGTTCAACACCCGAAATCAATCCCGAGCCCCTTGGGACTCCAACCTAACATACCAACACACCATATATGGTTATTGAAACTTAGTCGAGCCTTTAAAACACCAAAAACAACATCAAAACTCCAAAAACCCATCGAATTCAAGCATATGAACATTGAAATTCCCAAATTCCACCAACGATGCCGAAACTACCCAAACCAACTCCGATTAATCTGAAAATTTGCAGACACATCCAAAATGACATAACGAACCTGTTCCAACTGTCGGAATTCTATTCTGACCCCGATAGCCTATTTTCCACTGCCGACCGGAAATCGCCAAAAACTAACTTTCGCCAATTCAAGCGTAATTCTACACCGGACATCACAAAAATATTCTGAACACACTCCTAAGTCCCAATTCACCTAACGAAACTATCCGAGCCATAAAATCCATGTTTCGAGATCATTTACCAATAAGTCAACTTCGAGTTTGACTTTTCCAACTCTAAGGCTACCTTTAGAGACTAAGTGCCTAATTTCCTCCTATAATCACTCTGAATCCGAGCTAATCAATTCTATCATATCATGAACAGTCTAACCAAGCTACGACAAGGCAGAAACAGTGAAAATAATGCACGTTCTACGTAACGACCGACCGGGTCGTTACACGCACCTTAAAAATCGTTAGGTGGCAACTCTTCAAAAACGCAAGACCCTTTTACCAAAAGGAATGAGTTGTCCCAACCAATATCATAAACCCGATTTCGCGAGAAAAAGCGGGCGCGACAGCATGGCGACTCTGCTGGGGATATTAGGCTTTTACCATTTCAAACTGCCTTGTGAATTTGTACCTTTACTTTGTTTGATACTTGCACCCTTTCCTTTTCCCCTTTATGTGAAATTAATTGTTTATATCTTTCAAGTATTTACTCTTCCCCAAAGACAAAACTGACATGTTCCTTTGTTTCTCTTTGTAACCGCTTTAAATCATAACTATTGTATTTACCGCTTTCTTAACATGCAAATACGTGACAACATGCTTTTAATGCTTATTCATTATTGCATAATCGTGCTCAACATTCATACTTCGCTCGTGCCAAACAAAATACTATAGCAACACTTGATGAGTGGTTTCTCCCTTCCTATATCATTACCCCCTAAATTCGGAAAGGTTTATTTGCGATAAAACTAGTTGATCAGCGGTGCAGTCGACGGTTCCGTGCCTTTCCCCCTAGAGTTGTCCGCTCAAGGGTACCAGTCTAAAACCCCATAGAAACCCTACTCTGTTATACTGTTGCATGCATCATGGTCAAACCTAGTCAGGCTAAAGTGTTTTCCGCACAATAGCTTTTAAGATAGCCTTGTCCAAAAGTCCACTGGGATTCCCTAAACCCAAACGAACATCATCACGTTCTGTGCATTTATTTGGAGAACTAAATGCTTCATGCTAATTGTTGATGTTAAATAGTCGAGTCCGGTGGGGGTAAGGGTCTAACCTTGTTTGCCTTGCAGAAATATGAGGCAAAAAGTCCCCAGATTCGGCATGGTCGCCAACATCCACCCAAGATTGCTAAACTGGTGGGAGGACTTACATTCTAGTGACAAAACCCTCGTTAGAAATTTTTTTGGGTAATCTACCTTGGAGGTCCAACCTAACAACATGATAATAGAGGCTGCTACCTTGTTTGGGATTGTGAAAGGGCTGTGTTCCGCTTCGGGACATTGAAATGACACCTTTGCTAGAAGAGATAGGAGAACTGGCCGGTTTAGTTTGGGAAACCCCTGGTTTGCTAATGCATGAGAACCGCACAGGCAAGGGTTTCCTAAAAATGATGGGTTTGAAGAAGAATGCAGAACTGGTATGCTTGAAAGAATCGTACATCCCTTTTGACTATTTATACGAAAGGTACGGTCACAGCAAATCATAGCGTACCTACCATGATGAGTTCGCCATCACATCCTTGGGACACATCCATCGTTGGGTCTGATCGTGTTTCCAATGAAGAAAGAGAGAATCCATACTAGGCTGGCTATGGTAACCAAGACCCTAATGGAGGGGATTGGTGGGAAAACTTTCAGCATTGTACCCATGATCATTGCAGACATATACCGAGCCTTGGAGAAATGTCAACAAGGAGCGAGACACTTCGAAGGCTGCAATCTACTACTTCAGCTTTGGCTCATGGAACATCTCCAAAAGGGCGAATACCGACAAGAAATTCATCAAAGGGTCTGGGATGACCACATTGCTTTCCACCATCCAAAGCGAATGAATTACATCCCCGACATGTTCGCTCAGCCTGAGAATGCCAAAATATGGGTCGAGCTCTTTGATAATCTGGCTGAAGAACAGGTTCAATGGATGTTTGAGTGGTTTCCGACAGAGGAGTTCATCGCCCGGTCCAGAGATGCACCGTTCCTGATACTGATTGGTCTAAGAGGAACATACCCTTACATCCCTCTTCGAGTTATGAGGCAAGTAGGTAGGAAGTAAGTCATACCCAGGGTCGACAAGATGAGCCATCTTCGAGCCGACTTCCAAAATGATGATAGTCCTCACAAGTGTCAAGCCCATCACATGTGGAACTGTAAGATTGTGATGGAGAAAGACTCCATTGAGCTAGACAGATATCATGCTGGTTGCACCCCTTTCTATTCTGGTTGGTTGGAAGATAATTGGGATGGTCTGGGCAAGCCAGGGTTCGTTCAAGGCCACAAGATTATAGATGAAAAGGCCGAGGTTCAAGTCAAATACAACCAGTTGCGCAAAAGGATCCGGGAATGCGAGAGCGAACACCGCGAGATACATGAGTCCAACAAGAAGCTGATTGAGGAATGGAAGGACATGGCTATAAATACCAACAAAAGGCTGGGGTATTTGGGGTGAGGCATAGTAGAACTCGAGGGAAAATTCCTCAAAAGGGTCGAAGACTGTCAAAAGGCGGAAGGGACCAAAGGTGGACATCTAGCCATAACATACCTGTTGCTGGGACTTCGCGAGTTGGGGAAGCTGTTCGAGGGAAGCAAGAATGCCGAGTCTGGGGAAGGTCCCTCTAGGACCAAGTAGATAGGAATGTCTTTCTTTTACTTTATCAATGTAATGAGGCCAATGGCTATTAGTGACCTTTACTTCCTGTTTATTTAGTGTCGTTTTGGGATTCGTCTATTTTCTTATCAATAAAATGAGGCATTTAGCATTCTAAGTTCTCCTAATCAATTTGTCGCTAGGCCTACCTCAGGCACAAAGAGGTTCCCCAAATTAGGACGCACTTTACATTCCCTCACTATGTGTTTCAATATTGTAATACTTTGTCATAATCCGCACTGACTTGGCTACCTTTTGTTTTTGTTTTGTTTCTTCCTTTATTTATTCCCTTCCCCAAAGGTTAGTTCGTGCACTCTGGCATCATCATCCTATCTCACAAGATCCAGGGGCCTTCCACCCACTCCTCCTCCTAGTCCTCCTAAAGGCAAGAACAAGGGCAAGAATAAAATGGAAGATTCAAGCAACATCAGAAAGGAGAACACAACTGAACGGGTAGAGGCCACTGATGGCCAGGGTATTCGGGTTCCTAATGAGAATATGTCGCAGCTTGAACATAAATTACTAAAATTCCAAGAAGAGCTTGATCAAGTTCGAAATCTGGCAAACCTGTCATTCTCCCTCAACATCCCAGGCATCACCCTCCCCAACATTCAAAATCCTACACCTCCACAAAATATCCTAAGACAGCAGACTCATCCCACACCTCACCGTCACGCCACTCCACCAAATAACCAAACTCTCCCAACGCAATGCAATACCTTCCATACCCCAAATGACACTCCACTACTTATCCCAGAACCTTAGAACTCCACAAATGACCATTTCCGCACCCATGCATCAGGCCACCATAACAATCCTATCTATGTGGAGACCATGCCTCACTCCACTACACATATCCCATACACACCTGAGTCTGATGAAAAGGATCTGCTTATCAAGAACTTGGCCGAGGAACTTAGGAAGCTGACCAGCCGGGTTCAAGGCGTTGAGGGAATCAAGGGAGTCGAAGGGCTGAATTATGAAGACCTTTACATACATCCTGATGTCAAACTGCCTGAGGGATACAAACCTCCTAAGTTTGAAATTTTTGACGGTACAGGTGATCCCAGGGACCATCTGAGGACTTATTGTGACAAGCTGGTTGGAGTAGGGAAGGATGAAAGGATCCACATGAAGTTGTTCATGAGAAGTTTGAAAGGAGATGCATTGTCTTGGTGCATTAGCCAAGATCCCAAGAAGTGGTCAAACTGGGTGAGCATGGCATCTGACTTTATGGATAGATTCATATTTAATACAGAGAACGCACCAGACGTGTTCTACATCCAGAATTTGAAAAAGAAGGCCACAGAGACATTTCGCGAGTATGCTACTCGGTGAAGGTCCGAAGCTGCTAAGGTCAGACTCGCCTTAGAGGAGGAACAGATGCACAAGTTCTTCGTCCGGGCTCAGGAACCGCAGTACTATGAACGGTTGAGAACCACAAATTCTCCGATATTATCAAGCTGGGAGAAAGGATCGAAGAAGGTATTAAAAGTGGCATGGTCACGAATTTTGAAGCCTTGCAAGCTACAAATAAGGCTTTACAGTCCGGTGGTGTGTCCAAGAAAAGGGACGTAGGAGCCGTGATGGTTGCACAAAGAGCCAAATCCCCACTCAAATACCAAACTTACCCAACATCCCCACTCGCATATCAACCAACCCTAAATTACCAAGCACTATCACCCTCATACCAAGCTCCACCACCAACTTATCAATCATCTCCACCACCTACATATTAACCTACTTCACCCAGATACTCCCAACCCGCTCCTGTTTACCACACATACAACTCTCAGCCATCCCATTATCAATCACCTCCTGCACGCCAAAACTTCCCTAGACCCCGACCTAATTTTGATTGCAAACCTCCAAAACAATATACCGCCATCGCCAAACCTATCAACCAGCTATATGAGAAGCTAAAGGCTGCTGGTTATGTCACACACATCCCTGCTGCAACCCCTGAGATTCCTTCTCAGTGGGTTAACCCAAACAAGTCCTGTGCATACCACTCCGGCATGAAAGGAAACACCATCGACGAATGTCGTTCTTTGAAAGATAAGATACAGTCCTTAATTGACAACAAGATCATTGTGGCGAAAGAATCCGCTCCAAACATCCGCAACAATCCTCTTCCAGAACATAAGGGTGGAGGTATCCACATGATTGAAATAGAATATGACTGGGATCCCGAGGGATCAATCAGGTTGATCGTGGAAGGCGATGATCCAAAGAAACCGACAATTACTCTCAATCCAATCATAGTCCAGATTCAGCCGGCTGAGGATGCTGAGGTAGACATTTCTGTGCCTCTTGAGTTTAAAACTGGGTCACCCTCTAAGACACCAGCACTAATTGAGGTTGAATTCGTGTCTCCGACAAATGCACTCGCACCATTTGAAGTTGCGGTCTTGCCACCTAATACACATATTCCGTTCGAAGTAAGGGTAGCCGCGCCGATCACAGCGGCGATGTCAACCATGCCACCCTTCTATACAAATGTTGTACCCTGGGACTATACAGCCGAGGCAAGAAGGAAAGGCAAAGTCAAGACTGAATAGGCTACTGCAGCATAAGGTCCGGACGACCTTTGGAGGAAAGTACAGGCTAAGGAGTATTCGGTCATCAACCAGTTGAACAAGACGCCAGCACAGATATCCATTTTTTCCTTGCTGCAGAATTCTGAGACGCACAGGAGTGCTTTGCTAAAAGTGCCGAATGAAGCCTATGTGCCGAACAATATCACTAGCGGAGAAATGGCCAATATGGTAGGCCAAGTGTTGGAAAGCCATAAGATCACCTTTCCTGAAGATGAGCTGCCACCTGAAGGGCTGGGTCACAACACATCACCGTGCAATGTGAAGACTATATCATCACCAGAATTTTGATCGACGGAGGATCCAGTCTCAATATCTGTCCGTTGACGACGCTCAAGAAGATGGGAAAAGGGCTGCATGAGATAAAGGATGGAGCAATCAATGTAAAGGATTTCAATGGTTCTCAGAGGTCCACCATTGGTGAGATCAGTCTGTGCCTGCAAATTGGACCAACTTGGTTCGAGGTCGACTTCCAAGTAATAGATGTACCAGCGTCCTACAACTTGTTATTAGGACGACCATGGATACATGCTGCTGGGGTCGTAGCATCAACGCTGCATCACGTAGTGAAGTTCGAATTGAATCACCAGAAAGTGATCATTCACGGCGATGGTAGCAACCCTATTTACAGTCGTCAAACTATTCCGGCAATCGAGGGGAGATGGAAGCTAGGTGGAGAAACTTACCACCACATTGAACGGGTCAATGCCATTGATAAAGACAAATAGTGGGATAGAAAAATTGAGAGTATACTGAGCTGGAGTGGGTACGAGCCTGGTAAAGGGATCGGCAGGAACCTCCAAGGAATCTCCAAACCTATAAAGATCAAGAAACATGGCACCACTTACGGTCTGGGGTACGAGTACACCTGGGAAGAATTCAATAGTTGGTCGCCACCATGGCGCGGTCCTTATTACCCATTGGAGAATCCGATACCGCGCTTGGAGCAGACTTTTCACTAGGCTGGCATTATTTATGGGACAGAGGAAGAGGAAGCACTTGCCGCATTAAGAAATTTATTCCTAGAGGACAATGACATGGACTGTTGTGTTATTCTCGAGGAGGACGGGGAGGAAAGCCCTTCCATTCAGGCCGTAAGCAGAGGGGCATATCTCAAGAATTGGACCGGCAGAACAACCAAAGCCCGACGAGCCTCGGGGTAGCAAGGTTAAAACAAGCATTGTTCATTGTTTTTCTTTACTAAATGATTTTCTTTCGCATTTTTCAATTCATGCAATAAGACCTTCGATGTTCAAAACAATTATTCAATTTATCAAAAGCATTTTTAATTTTCTTATAAATCAATATTTATTGCTATCGTTTTTCTCTCATTACTTTACCTATACAACATTACTATTACCTGTCTTGATGAACCAAACTGTGACATGCAACGAGGCAACACAACAAACGGACATTGATTCGAAAGGAGGATATACCTAACGAGATTGTCAAAGAAGTTGAGAATTTTGAGAACATACCTAAGTCCAACCTGGACGAGACCGAAATTGTCGACTTAGGAGACTCAGAAAATGTCAAGGAAACTCGCATCAACATTCATTTGTCGTCGTCAGAGAAGAAAGAATACATAGAATTTCTAAAGGAGTATGAGGACATATTCGCCTGGTCGTATGATGACATGACTGGTCTGAGTACATCTATTATGGCTCAAAAACTGCCAACCAATCCAATGTGTCCGCCGGTAAAGCGAAAGCTCAGAAAGTTCAAACCTGATTTGAGCTTAAAAATCAAGGAAGAAGTCACCAAGCAAATCAACGCTAAGGTTCTCAGGGTAGTGGAATACCCGACATGGTTAGCCAACATTTTTCTAGTACCGAAGAAAGATGGGAAGGCCAGAGTTTGTGTCGACTACTGGGATCTCAACTGGGCCAGTCCGAAAGACGACTTCCCCTTGCCAAACATACACATCCTGATCGACAATTGCGCCAAGCATGAGTTACAGTTATTCGTAGATTGCTTCGTTGGTTATCATCAGATCTGGATGGATGAGGAAGACGCTGAGAAAACAGCTTTCATTACGTCATGGGGAGTATACTGCTACAAGATGATGCCATTCGGCCTGAAGAATGCAGGGGCCACATACATGAGGGCCATGACCACTATCTTCCACAATATGATACACAAGGAGGTCGAGGTATACGTGGATGATGTTATTATAAAATCCAAGAAAGTCGTTGATCACATAGCAGACTTGAGGAAGTTCTTTAATAGGTTGCGAAAATACAATTTGAAGTTGAATCCCGCGAAGTGTGCATTCGGGGTTCCTGCTGGGAAGCTGCTTGGGTTTATTTTGAGACGTCAAGGGATAGAACTGGATCCATCAAAGGTCAAATCCATTCAAGAACTACCATCGCCAAGGAACAAGAAAGATGTGATGAGTTTCTTGGGAAGGCTTAATTACATCAGCCGATTCATAGCACAGTCTACAATTATCTGTGAGCCGATCTTCAAGATGTTGAAGAAGGATGCCGCAACCAAGTGGACCGATGATTGTCAAAGGGCTTTCGATAGAATTAACAAATGCCTGTCAACATCACCCGTCCTAGTACCGCCTGAGCTAGGTAGACCTTTGCTACTCTACCTTGCAGTATTAGATGGAGCCTTTGACTGCGTTCTGGCACAACACGACGAAACAGAAGAAAAGAGCAAGCTATTTATTGTCTTAGCAAGAAGTTCACTCTGTACGAGGCTCGGTACTCTCTATTGGAACGCACCTGTTGCGCTTTGACTTGGGTACCTCAGAAGTTGAGGCACTATTTTTGTGCCTATACTACATGTCTCATATCGAGAATGGATCCATTGAAGTACATCTTTCAGAAGCCCATGTCCACTGGCAAGCTAGCCAAGTGGAAAATCCTGCTGAGTGAGTTCGACATTATCTATGTGACTCAGAAAGCGGTAAAGGGACAAGCACTGACAGATCACCCTACTGAGAACCCCGTGGACGGAGAATACGAACCTCTAAAAACATATTTTCCCGATGAAGAGGTATCATTCATAGGAGAGGACATTGTCGAATCCTATGACGAGTGGAGGATGTTTTTCGATGGAGCGGCGAACTTCAAGGGAGTTGGCATTGGAGTAGTCCTAATATCAAAAACCGGTCTACATTATCCGGTATCTGCCAAACTCATATTCCCCTACGCCAACAACATGGTTGAATATGAGGTCTGCATCTTAGGGCTCAAAATGTCCATTGACATGAACGTTCAAGAGCTGCTAGTGATTGGTGATTCAGACCTATTGGTATATCAGGTACAAGGAGAATGGGCGACCAAGAATTCCAAGATACTATTGTATATGCATCACGTGCAGGAATTAAGGAAGAGGTTCACGAAGATAGAATTTCGGCATGTTCCCAGAATTCAAAATGAGTTCGCCGATGCATTGGCTACTTTGTCCTCAATGATCCAGCATCCGGACGAGAATTTCATTGATCCTATTCCAGTGAAGATCCATAATCAACCAGCTTACTGTGCCCATGTCGAAGAAGAAGCAGATGGAAAACCTTGGTTTCATGACATCAAAGAATACTTGTCAAAAGGAGAGTACCTAGAGCTCGCAAATTCTACTCAGAAATGCACACTTCGGAGACTATCCAATAACTTCTTTCACAGCGGAGGAATCCTGTATAGGAGGACTCCCGATTTGGGATTATTAAAGATGTGTAGACGCAAAGGAAGCATCCAAGCTACTAGAGGAAATTCATATTTGGACCTGCGGTCCACATATGAACGATTTTGTATTGGCAAAGAGGATACTCCAGGCTGGTTACTTTTGGATGACTATGGAAATGGATTGCATCCAGTATGTCCGGAAATGCCACCGCTGTCAGATACATGCAGACATGATAAAGGTACCTCCAAACGAGCTCAATACAACAAGCTCACCCTGGACGTTCGCTGCTTGGGGCATGGATGTTATTGGACCGATCGAGCCTGCCTCCTCCAAGGACACATGTTCATCCTAGTAGCCATCGATTACTTCACCAAGTGGGTCAAAGCAGCATCTTACAAAGCAGTGACTAAGAAAGTCGTGGTCGACTTTGTCCGCGACCGTGTTGTTTGCCAGTTCGAAATTCCAGAATCAATCATTACTGATAATGGTTCCAACCTCAACAATGACTTGATGAAAGCTATGTGCGAGACTTTCAAGATCAAACACAAGAACTCCGTAGCTTACATACCTCAGATGAATGGAGTTATAGAAGCCGCTAACAAAAACATCAATAAGATATTGAGGAAAATGATAGAGAAGCACAAGTAGTGGCACGAGAAACTATCATTCGCCTTACTGGGATATCGAACCACGGGCCGCACATCGACTGGGGCAACACCTTATATGCTGGTTTACGGTACAGAGGTTGTTATTCCGGCCGAGGTACAAATTCCTTCCCTAAAGATCATACAAGAAGCTGAGTTCAACAACACATAGTGGGTAAATAACTGTTATGAGCAATTGGCCCTCATAGACGGAAAGAGAATGAATGCAGTCTGCCATGGTCAGCTCTACCAGAATAGAATGACCATATCCTTTAATAAGAAAGTCAAGCCGAGGCAGTTCACACTGGGGCAACTGGTGTTAAAGAAAATCTTCCCACATCAAGATGAAGCCAAAGGGAAGTTCTCTCTCAACTGACAAGGTCCATACATGGTTCATTGAGTTTTGACAGGAGGAGCTCTTATACTCGCAGAAATGGACGGAGAAGTATGGCCAAAACCAATCAATTCAGATGCAGTCAAGCGCTACTATGTGTAATTCTTTATACTTTTATCAATGATTTAAATTGAACTACGCCTGATCTGATTCCCATTTAAGAGGGGATACGTAGGCAGCCCTATGGGTTCAGTCATAATTCAATAAAA
>ML275217.1:0-20160 GCA_005239495.1 Nicotiana undulata | reverse complement strand
CCCCCCCCCCCCCCCCCCCGCAATTGGAAACCGGGGTAGAATTTTGAGGAGGACCCTTAAAATTCCGAAGCAAGTACAACCAATCGCTGCACGAGCAACAGTCAGAGGCATCGACCCATCAAACTAGGGCATAATTTTGAGGAGGACCCTGAATATTCCGTAGCAGAAGAGGTTGCAATGTCTCAAACCGTGTAACGGTCGTCGGTTCATCCAAAAAAAAATTATTTTAAATTATACGTTATGTTATAATTTTACAAAATCATGCATGTTTGTTCTTGAAACAGCTTTGTTTAGCAACGCTACCCCAATGATACAGACATTATCATTAGATCAAGTCGAACAAGTCAAGCAAAGTCAGCGGGGATACGAACTAACCTTCTCCTTACAAAACACATGATCTTTCTTTGGATGCAGGCACTAAGGTTTCAAAATCCCCAAACGTACTGTCCTCCCAGGGGACAAACGTTGTTCAAAATATGACTCTCAAAACTGTTGCACTTGCCGACGTTCGCACGTGCCTTTAATGCTCCGCAGTCACAATTCTCACAATGCCGCAATTTATCACCAGCTAAGAATTCCCACTGTCATTTTATTTCTTGCATAAGGCTACCTTTCTGCCTTTCGAGACTAAACGCTGTCTCCCTTTGCATTCGCATCTCTGCATAAGGCTACCATCCTGCCTTCCAACTTGCATAAGGCTACCATTCTGCCTTCTGAGGTTAAGCTCTACCTCCATCTGCATTGCATAAGGCTACCATTTTGCCTTCCAACTTGCATAAGGCTACCATTCTGCCTTCCGAGGTTAAGCTCTACCACCATCTGCATTGCATAAGGCTACCATTATGCCTTCCAACTTGCATAAGGCTACCATTCTGCCTTCCGAGGTTAAGCTCTACCTCCATCTGCATCGCATAAGGCTACCATTCTTCCTTCCAACTTGCATAACACTACCATTCTGCCTTCCGAGGTTAAGCTCTACCTCCACCTGCATTTGCATAAGGCTACCATTCTGCCTTCCGAGGTTAAGCTCTACCTCCACCTGCATTTGCATAAGGCTACCATTCTGCCTTCAACTCGCATAAGGCTCCTATTCTGCCTTCCAATTTGCATAAGGATACTATTCTGCCTTCCATCTACATAAGGCTACCATTCTGCCTTCCGAGGTTAATCTCTACCTCCACCTGCATTTGCATAAGGCTACCATTCTGCCTTCCGAGGCTAAGCTCTGCCTCCAATTTACTTTTCGAGACTAACCGCTGTCTCAAGCACTATTTACTTCGCTTTCCTTTCGTTCAATACGTAAGACTAAGCTCTGGCTTGTCAACATCACACTATTGCATATTCATGGGCTGAAATATCGCCAACTTATCCAAAGGCGTCATCGTTCGAAGGCACCATCTTCATGGCCCGAGAACACCATGTCATGGCCTGAGGGTCTCTTTTAATCATTTGCATATCATTATTCAAAGGCGTCATGGTTCGGAGGCACCATCCTCATGACCCGAGAACATCATTTCATGGCCTGCGAATCCTGCATCAAGCAACCCATGGCCCAGGACATCATGGTCAGAGGACGTCATGCTTAATCGTCCGAAGACAACATTCAGAGTCCGACGGGAATCTTCATCATGTTTTAATTACGCACAATATATGTTGTTACCGTATTTGCAGGTAATCCGGCAATCAACGAGGTCCTGGCAGAAGCGGTACCGCTCCAATTCTCCTAACCATCCTCGTAAGCCATTTACCCACCTAACCCCATACATTGCGTCCGTTCTTGTAAAACTTCATCGATATACTTCGCCGATGACTCCTGAACTACATACGGCCTGATTCATGCAAAACCAGGGATATGTAGGCAACTCAGAAACCAGGGTGCGACCTAACTCTATTCGAACCGTTTCGCTCGATCAAAATTGGCCATCATATCTTTACCCGACAACTCTTTCATCCTTCCCGGTCAAAGAGGGGCAGCTGTTGATACCCATTTTTTTCTCAAATTATTTAAAATTTACATATATACTCTCAAAATCAATTTTTATAAAAAAATTCATATTATTATCAACTTATTTTCTAAATTATTCAGTACTTTGTATCCAATATTTATTCATAAATTACATTAAAAATAATTTCAAAATATTTCCTAACTCAATATATCACTTTTAGTCCTATTAGGATTTACTTAGTTTACAAGTTAGCCAATTTGACGTTATTTGGCCATAATTACAATAATTTTGCAACTATGGCCTAATTATACACTTTATGCTATTTTAATTCAATAGTTAGTCATTTTTATATCTTTTATACTAGTTAATTATCTTAGTTTCACATATTTAACCTCAATTTCATTTTATCTAATTATTAGCTATTTTTTATTAATTATTTACCTATTTAATTGGGTATTTAACAATTAGCCTTTTTTATTTAAATTAAAACCTAATTTGGTCTAATCCCAACCCCAATTAAAATCAGCCCAATTACACAACTCAATACCCAAGCCGAATCTCTAAAACCCACCCGACCCAACGTCTGATCCCCCCTCCCATCCTCATTTGTCTGGTCTCACTTCTCTCACAATCTCTCTAGTTCTCTCTAGAACCTTCTCATCTCCTCCTCTCAGGTGGAGTCTGTTCGTCTCCTCCGGCCACCTCCCTTTCAAGAAGTTATGTCCTCTCATCATCTCCTGGCCCCTGCTTCACCCCATGCCGGTCTGATGATACCCTGAGGCCCTCAGGTGAACCTAGAGCGATTCAACTCCTACCCATGGTCCCTCATGCCATTTTCTAGCCACCTCCGACCATTTGAGTAAGATCGATGACTTCTCTGGCTAAAGCCGGTGACATTTTTAAGGTTTCTTGTTTTTTCTGGGTTCTTTGAAACCCTAACTCCTAAGATTTTCCGATTGCCCTAAAATGCCAAAAAATATAGTTGTCATTTCGACGCGCTGACTATGGTTCCTTGGGTCGTATTTGACGTCCCGGACAAATATCACGCGATTCGGTACCGGATCCATACTCGGCGCCGGGCAGGCGACATTACAGGCAAAACTTGCGGAATTCCAATTTAATTGCCCCAAAATGCCAAAAAATATAGTTTTGTCATTTCAGCGCGTTGACTATGGTTCTTTGGGTCGTATTTGATATCCCGGACAAATATCACGTGATCCGGTACCAGATTCACATCCGGCGCTTGGGAGGCGACATTACAGGCTAAACTTGCAGAATTCCAGTTTAATTGCCCTAAAATGCCAAAAAATATAGTTTGGTAATTTCGGCGCGCTGACTATGGTTCCTTGGGTCGTATTTGATGTCCCGTACAAATATCATGCAATCCGGTACCGGATCCATACCCGGCGACAGACAGGCGACATTACAGGCTAAACTTGCAGAATACTAGTTTAATTGCCTTAAAATGCAAAAAAATATAGTTTGGTAATTTCGGCGCGCTGACTATGGTTCCTTGGGTCATATTGATGTCCCGGACAAATATTACGCGATCCGGTACCAGATCCATACCCGGCGCCGGGCAAGCGACATTGTAGGCTAAACTTGCGGAATTCCACTTTAATTACCCTAAAATGCCAAAAAATATAGTTTTGTCATTTCAGCGCACTGACTATGGTTCCTTGGGTCGTATTTGACATTCCGGACAAATATCACGTGATCCGGTAACGGATCCATACCCGGCGCCGGGCAGGCGACATTACAGGCAAAACTTGCGGAAATCCAATTTAATTGCCCTAAAATGCCAAAAAATATAATTGGTCATTTCGGCATGCTGACTATGGTTCCTTGAGTCGTATTTGATGTCCCGGACAAATATCACGCGATCCGGTACCGGATCCATAGCCGGCGTCGGGCAGG
Organism: Nicotiana undulata; assembly: GCA_005239495.1. Lineage (NCBI taxonomy): Eukaryota > Viridiplantae > Streptophyta > Magnoliopsida > Solanales > Solanaceae > Nicotiana > Nicotiana undulata. The sequence goes on along the minus strand of ML275217.1, from coordinate 16,297 downwards.
CGACATTAAAGGAAAAACTTGCGGAATTCCAATTTAATTGCCCTGAAATGCCAAAAATATAGTTTGGTCATTTCGGCGCGCTGACTATGGTTCTTTGGGTCGAATTTGATGTCCCGTACAAATATCACGCGATCTGGTACCCGGTCCATACTCGGCGTCGGGCAGGCGACATTACATGCTAAACTTGCGGAATTCAAGTTTAATTGCCCTAAAATACCAAAATAATGTAGTTTGGTCATTTCGGCGCGCTGACTATGGTACCTTGGGTCGAATTTGATGTCCCGGACAAATATCACGTGATCCAGTACATGGTCCATACCCGGCGCCGCCAGGCGACATTACAGGCTAAACTTGCGAAATTCCAGTTTAATTGCCCCAAAAATGCCGAAAAATATAGTTTTTTCATTTCGGCGCGCTGACTATGGTTCTTTGAGTCGTATTTGATATCCCGGACAAATATCACGCGATCCGGTACCGGATCCACATCCGGCGCCAGGCAGGCGACATTACAGGCTAATCTTGCGGAATTCCAATTTAATTGCCCTAAAATGCCAAAAAATATAGTTTGGTAATTTTGGCGCGTGGGGNGTATTATACGCTCAATACATGGCAAGTGTGGGGACTATCTGTATTGGTAAAAAATATATAGCCTTACACGTGTACAGATTTTGGATGACTCAGCCAGCCAGGTGGACCAATCAAAATATCACACGCGGACGCGGGATAAAGAGATACGGTCGATACAAGGAATTAGCCACGGAAAGATCACCAAAGAAGAAAAGGCACGGTCACGACGAATCCGGACGCAATAACAGGCCGATTCGAAGATCAGCAATCAATGTCCCGTACGTTATGCAACTCCTAAAATAACAGTTACTATTCATCTTTGTAACGCCTCATAAATCCAATAATTAAGCATTTAATAGGCTTCATGACAGAAATACAAACGTTGTACTAGGAGACCATCCCTATAAAAATGAATGTTAATGTAACAAATAAGGGGATCTGATTTTTGGGAAATAAAGGCTTCTTTTATTCTTTCGCTCTCAATTATCGATATTTACTCTCTATTTGGTTAATTTGATTATTAGTAACCCGACTTTTTCTTAAATTAAGCTTTAGTCAAAAGAATTCATTTTTTGGTTAAACACACTGTGGAAATCATGCAGGTGCTAGATCTTTGGTAAAAACCTTAATCAGAGCAGGATATTACTGGCCGAAAATGCAAGAAGACGCGGAACATTTCATATCAAAATGTGATAAATGTCAACGATTCGCTAATAAAACGCACCAGCCGGACAAACTGTTGCATTCTATTATGTCACCATGGCCCTTCATGAAATGGGGAATGGACATAGTAGGACCTCTTCCCCCAGCTAAAGGTCAGGTACGGTTTCTACTTGTACTTACTGATTATTTTACAAAATGGGTAGAAGCAGAAGCATTCAAACAGGTGCGGGAAAAAGAGGTTAAGAGTTTCTTATGGAGAAATATAATATGCCGGTTTGGAATTCCAAAGGAGATCGTGTGTGACAATGGCCCACAATTTATAGGCTCTCAAATCACAGAATTCTTCGACAGCTGGAAAATCAAACGGATTACATCAACACCATATCATCCCGTAGCTAATGGACAAGCAGAATCCACGAACAAAATCATCATCAATAATATAAAGAAACGGTTAGACAGAGCCAAAGGCAATTGGCCCGACGAATTACCAGCGGTACTATGGGCATACAGGACTACATCAAAAACAGCTACGGGAGAAAGTCCTTTCGCACTTGTTTATGGCTCTGAAGCATTAATACCTGTGGAAATTGGCGAACCAAGTCTTAGAGTAACGACAGCTAAGGAACAAACGAATGATGTCGAACTTCAAACTAATCTAGACCTACTCGAATCACGAAGAGATGCGGCCTTAATACGGATGGCAGCTCAAAAACAAATCATAGAACGATACTACAACCGCAAAACTAACCTCATGTATTTCAAAATTGGGGACTTTGTACTTAAAAAAGTCGTCCAATCAACAAAGGAAGCAGAAACTGGTAAACTAAATCCTAATTGGGAGGGTCCCTATAAGGTCCGAGGCATAGCAGGGAAAGGCGCGTACGAGTTAGAAGCAATGGACGGAAGGATTCTACCAACGAGCTGGAACGCCATCCACCTGAAGAAGTACTACTTCTAAGAAAAAGAAGTACCCCCGGTCAGGTATCGCATGATCGATTTTATCTTTGAATATTTAAAATTTACTAACTTTTTTAGATGATAGGCAAAAAGCTAACCCATCACCAGATGATGACATTAGACCTGCAAAGATGCGAGGAAATAACACAATTCCCGGTCTAGGGTTACACTTTCTGATGGATATTTTAAGGGGTTAAGCAGTCATCATCTAAAAAAAAAGTATATACCTTCGAGTCCGGAATGTTTTCCTTTTTCAGGGAAAGGACCACAAAGAAGGAATAATCAAGTGCTCGAGATCTCATTCTTCAACGCTCAAACACTTGGGGGACTATATAATATGGAAGGCCAAAATGAAGCAAAAGACTACCAGAAGTCAGAATGCTCGAGCCTAAAAGAACCATTCACCCAACAAGTCAAGTGATACGAGCAAAAGAACTGAAAACTCCGGCACGAGAATTACGAAAGCTTACTCTGAAAACCCTCGAACCATGTTCAGGTTAGAAAACAAAATGATAGCTACGAAGAAGAAATGTACATCCCTTATACAAAAAACTGTTATATTTAAAAACAGTTAGGGACAGAAGATCATCATTGTACTTAGCCAAAATTGTTATAATCAAAACAGTTACGAAATCTTTGTACTCAAGTAGAAAATTGTTATTCAAAACAGTTACGGATGAAAGATCAAAATCCTTGTATATATTCTCAAAACTGTTATCAAATAAAACAGTTACGGATGAAAGATCAAAACCCTTGTATATATTCTCAAAACTGTTATCAAATAAAACAGTTACGGATTACAATACATTTCTCTCGTACTTACAACTGTTGCAAATAAAACAGTCACGGGAAAAACCCAGTACTTACGAAAACTGTTACTAATGAAAAACAGTTACTTTCTTGTATTAACTCGAAAAAACTGTTATCTACTAAAAACAGTTATGAAATACAAGTGATTACCAAATCTGTTAAAACAAAACAGTTGCAACATGAGTTTTAGATGACAAACATAATACATGAAAAATGTTGTGAAAGTTCAAATAAAAACCTCTCACAAAAACATTCTTAAACATGTGAAAAATCCCTATCACTCTATTGCATTATCAATGAAGTTGAGACGTCTTCTTCATTAAAACATTAAAAGGGCCCTAATTCGTAGACAAAGCCTCCTATAAACAGAGGCTAAAAAACTTAAACCCATCATAAAAGGGTTCAAAGTAAAACACGCATCTTATGCAAAAGAAAGCTAAGAGGTGCGAACAAAAACCTTTCAAAAAGCAAAAGACTTGAGTAAAAGAGTTAAGGCTCGGAATTCATAAAAGTCTCAAAAAAGAAAGCAGTCATTGATATAAAAGCGGCTAAATAAACTAAGTGCTTAGGCGCATAATATGTACATTCTTTTAAATGCCCCTAAGTTGTCAGTTGGGGACTTTAGAAACTTCAAACTTACTCCCGATGGAGCTGGGAGCAATTACACCAATCCAATATAAAAAAACAAAATAAAAAAACAAAAAAAAACAGAGAAATGACTAGAGTTTTCATTCTTGAGGAGAAGGAGGAGAGCTGCTTTCTTCTTCCGGAGAATTGTCTGCTGCTTCATCAACAAGAGAAAGGTTAAGACCTTGCTGAGTCTTATCTATGGCTTCTTTAGATTTGGCAATCTCATCATCAAGATCGAAGCCTGCTTGACTCATCTCCATCAGTGTGTCATGACGAGCATTCATATATGCCCAACTCACTTCAACAGCTGTTGACTCTTCAAGCTCATTGTAATCTCTCGACCACACCTGAAGTTCAGTCTTCAAGCTGTCATTTTCAGCTTCAGCAGCTTCGAGGGCAACCTTCAAAGGTGCAACTCACTCTTCCAGATTTTGGGTCTTCGCCAAAGCTTCACGAAGGTCTTCTTGGACTTGAGAAAGATTACGCACAAGTTCTCCAGAGTATTCTTCTTTTTGTCCCACCAAGTCCTTCAAATACCGGACCTCTTCCGTGGCTTTTGACAGTTGCTCAGCAAAAGAAGATTCAAGAACATCTTTATCCTTGCTAGCTTGGCTGGAAGAAGCCTTCTCCACCGCTAACTCTCCTTTGACAACTTTCAGCTGCTCCTTTAAGGTATCTCTCTCCTCTTCCAAAGTTTCCATCTCTATTTGAAGACTTTCATACTGCGCTTTAAAATCATCCAGCCCACGCAGCACTTGCAACTCTTTTACATAACTAGAGATTCTTTTCATAAGCTCCAAACCTATAAGGTACGTCTGCAAAAACAGTAAAACAATTAAAAATGTTAAACTGTTAATTGAAGCAACATATGTGCAAAAGATTAAGTATGTACCTTCAAGGAATTATGCACCACCTCATTAGCCCAAGTGAGAGATGCGTGGCTGTCAAGTTTAGCTCTTTCCTCAGGGCCAATTAAGGGCTTGAGCCACATTTCCGGCTCACCGGTGCTAATTTTCTTAAAGAGGCTGTCACCAGCTGGAACCTCAATCAAGACCCTTCTCATCCCCATGCTGGAAGACCCTTCTTCTATAATAGAAGACATGGAAGCAGGGACTAAAGGGGCAGCAGAAGAGACAGAAGGGCCGGGAGCCAAAAGAGTCGCGGGCACTTCAGTAGAGACGGAAAAAGGAGAAACTGAAGAGGTAATAGGAATTGAAGAAGAGACAACGGCAGCAACTTGGGGAGCAGAGATATCAGAAAAACGCGGGTAGATGGTAGCTAGAGGAACATCATCAGGGTCCATTTCAAACCCTTCCTGAAATAAACGCTCAGTGGGATCTCGAGATGGAGATTGGGATCGATCTCGAGAATAAGAAGACCTGGTGGACAACATGGAGGAAAGAGGCGTGGGAGTAGACTCGTCGTCCAAAATTACCCGCCTTTTTCTCACCCGGTGCACTAAAGCACCCTCTTCTTCACCCTCATCTTCCCCTCCAGAGCGGGAATCCAGGGCTTTCCTTTTCGAAGCACTCGTCAGAATACTCTGAGCACGGGACAAAGACATCCTTGGAAGTGAGGAAGATACCCCACGGGTAGAAAATCCTATCAGAAAAAGGAAAAGAGTTAATAAAAAAAAAATCCAGGCAAAGAAAAAAGTGAGAAAAACTCTACTTACCATGGGTCTTAACAATCCACTTGTACTTTGCCGAAAAGTACTTCCAAGATCTTTCCTCGGCAGGAGCAGCAGTCAACATTCTTTCTACCCAACCACGGATGTCGGAGACATTCTCGACAACACTCATAGTTGCTGTGAATAAGAGGAAAACAGATACGGTGTTATAAACACCAAGTAAATTTTATTACAAGTAAAACAGGTGCGAATCAAAGTACTTACGTGCACGATTCCACTTCTCAGGGAAGGGAATATTATTCTCACCCACTAAAACAGCAGTGGGAACAGCCACGTACCTAAGGTACCAACCTCTGTCTTTATCATCATCAGGGGTTACTAGAACCCTATTGCTCCGGGCAACTAAAGTAAAAACTTCTTGGCGGAATAAAGCGGGAGAATATAAATGCAGCAGATGATGAAATGTAAAAGGAACGGAAACCTTTGAAGCCAGGACTCTCAAACAGGGCCATATTAGGGGACCAACTTGTCCTAAGCAAATATTAAAAAAGCGACAAAACTCTATGATCACAGGATCAACAGGAGGCTGAAATCCTAACGTGAAAGGATAAGTGAAGACGTAAGAAAAACCCGTTTTAAAGGATGTAATCCTTTGAGTACTACTTGGCACAAGGACAGGCACATTAGACTCCCAAAAACACTCCCTACGAACAACGGGAATATGGCCAACAGTAATGATAGTAGCGTATTTCTCAATACTATCCAGAGAATGAGCTTGTTCGGTAATGGGAGAATTTACTTCTGGAAAGGTTATCTCATAAGGGATGATTTCATCAACCCTAGGTTCATGAAATTCATCCCTACTCCTAGAAATAGAATAAGAAGATCTACCTCGCGGAGAAAACAACGCCCTAGCAGGAGAAGGAGAAGAAGAACCTCTAACATAGGTACGTCCTAGGCTCCTTAATCGGCCGCCTCTTCGACTCCTCGTTGGAGCAGAAGAAGAAGCCAGAGCCTCAACATCAATAACCTTTTCAGGTTGGCCTAAGGAAGACATATTTATAAAGTCCAGGAAGAAATTCTTTCACTAAGAGAAGATTGAGCTGTAGAAGTTTTTTTTCGTGCTAAGGAAGAAGACTATTTATACTTAATGGCAACTGTCAAAGCTTGGAAAGGTAATGATGGAAAGTCATAATCAAAAGTGTCACTTCGGGACTGATGCAGTCGCAAAAAGCCCTAAAAGGCGCCAGGTCGCTTCAGAACCAATCAGAAACGAACACGTGGAAGAAGCATTAAATGGAAGTATTGTGCGATGCATGCGTCCATAAAAGAATACAAAGTTTCGAGGTAAAGCGGCGGCAAAATATTCCCGCCATAAATGAACATCCACTTACCAAGTATTATACGCTCAATACATGGCAAGTGTGGGGACTATCTGTATTGGTAAAAAATATATAGCCTTACACGTGTACAGATTTTGGATGACTCAGCCAGCCAGGTGGACCAATCAAAATATCACACGCGGACGCGGGATAAAGAGATACGGTCGATACAAGGAATTAGCCACGGAAAGATCACCAAAGAAGAAAAGGCACGGTCACGACGAATCCGGACGCAATAACAAGCTGATTCGAAGATCAGCAATCAATGTCCCGTAAGTTATGCAACTCCTAAAATAACAGTTACTATTCCTCTTTGTAACGCCTCATAAATGCAATAATTAAGCATTTAATAGGCTTCATGACAGAAATACAAACGTTGTACTAGGAGACCATCTCTATAAAATGAATGTTAATGTAACAAACAAGGGATCTGATTTTTGGGAAATAAAGGCTTCTTTTATTCTTTTGCTCTCAATTATCGATATTTACTCTCTATTTGGTTAATTTGATTATCAGTAACCCGACTTTTTCTTAAATTAAGCTTTAGTCAAAAGAATTCATTTTTTGGTTAAACACACTGTGGAAATCATGTAGGTGCTAGATCTTTGGTAAAAACCTTAATCAGAGCAGGATATTACTGGCCGAAAATGGAAGAAGACGCGGAACATTTCATATCAAAATGTGATAAATGTCAACGATTCGCTAATAAAACGCACCAGCCAGCCGAACTGTTGCACTCTATTATGTCACCATGGCCCTTCATGAAATGGGGAACGGACATAGTAGGACCTCTTCCCCCAGCTAAAGGTCAGGTACGGTTTCTACTTGTACTTACTGATTATTTTACAAAATGGGTAGAAGCAGAAGCATTCAAACAAGTGCGGGAAAAAGAGGTCAACAGTTTCTTATGGAGAAATATAATATGCCGGTTTGGAATTCCAAAAGAGATCGTGTGTTACAATGGCCCACAATTTATAGGCTCTCAAATCACCGAATTCTTCAACAGCTGGAAAATCAAACGGATTACATCAACACAGTACATGCTAAACTTGCGGAATTCAAGTTTAATTGACCTAAAATACCAAAAAATATAGTTTGGTCATTTCGGCGCGCTGACTATGGTTTCTTGGGTCGTATTTGATGTCCCGGACAAATATCACGCAATCTGTTACCGGATCCATACCCGGCGACAAGCAAGCGACATTACAGGCTAAACTTGCGGAGTTCCAGTTTAATTTCCCTAAAATGCCGAAAAATATAATTTGGCCATTTCGGCGCGCTGACTATGGTTCCTTGGGTCGTATTGGATGTCAAGGACAAATATCACGCGATCCGGTACCGGATCCGTACCACGGCGCCGGGCAAGCGACATTAACGGCTAAACTTGCGGAATTCCAGTTTAATTGCCCTAAAATACCAAAAGATATAGTTTGGTCATTTCGGCGCGCTGACTATGGTTCCTTGGGTCGTATTTGATGTCCCGGACAAATATCACGTGATCCGGTACCGGATCCGTACCACGACGCCGGGCAGGCGACAATACACGCTAAACTTGCGGAAATCCAGTTTAATTGCCCTAAAATGCAAAAAAATATAGTTTGATTATTTCGACGCGCTGACTATGGTTCCTTGGGTCATATTTGATGTCCCAGACAATTATCACGTGATCCGGTACCGGAAACGTACCACGGCGCCGGACAGGCGACATTATAGGATAAACTTGTGGAATTCCAGTTTAATTGCCCTAAAATGCCAAAAAATATAGTTTGGTAATTTCGGCGCGCTGACTATGGTTCCTTGGGTCGTATTTGATGTCCCGGACAAATATCACGCGATCCGGTACCGGATCCGTACCACGACGTCGGGCAGGCAACAATACATGCTAAACTTGCGGAATTCCAGTTTAATTGCCCTAAAATACCAAAAAATATAGTTTGGTCATTTCAGCGCGCTGACTATGGTTCCTTGGGTCGTATTTGATGTCCCGCACAAATATCACGCGATCCGGTACCGTATCCATACCCGGAGCCGGACAGTCGACATTACAGACTAAACTTGCGGAATTCTAGTTTAATTGCCCTAAAATACCAAAAAATATAGTTTGGTCATTTCGGCACGCTAACTATGGTTCCTTGGGTCGTATTTAATTTCCCGGAAAAATATCACGCAATCCGGTACTGTATCCCTACCCGACGACGGACAGGCGACATTAGAGGCTAAACTTGCGGAATTTCCAGTTTAATTGCCCTAAAATGCAAAAAAATATAGTTTGGTAATTTCGGCGCGCTGACTATGGTTCCTTGGGTCGTATTTGATGCCCCGGACATATATCACGCGAACCGGTTCCGGATAAATACCCTGCGCCGGGCAAGCGACATTAACGGCTAAACTTGCAGAGTTCCAGTTTAATTTCCCTAAAATGCCAAAAAATATAATTTGGTCATTTCGGCGCGTTGTCTATGGTTCCTTGGGTCGTATTTGATGTTCCGGACAAATATCATGCGATCCGGTACCGGATCCATACCCAACGCCGGACAGTCGACATTACAGACTAAACTTGCGGAATTCCAGTTTAATTGACCTAAATAAACCAAAAAATATAGTTTGGTCATTTCGGCTCTCTGACTATGGTTCCTTGGGTCGTATTTGATGTCCCGGACAAATATCAGGCAATCCGTTACCGGATCCATACCCGTGAAACAATCAAGCGACATTACACGCTAAACTTGCGAAATTTCCAATTTATTTGCCCTAAAAATCCAAAAAATATAGTTTGGTCATTTCGTCCCGCTGACTATGGTTCCTTGGGTCGTAGTTGATGTCCCGGACAAATGTCACGCTATCCGGTACCGGATCCGTACCACGGCGACATTAACGGCTAAACTTGCGGAATTCGAGTTTAATTGCCCTAAAATACCAAAAAATATAGTTTGGTCATTTTCGCGCGCTGACTATGGTTCCTTGGGTCGTATTTGATGTTACGGACAAATATCACGCGATCTGGTACCGGATCCGTACCACGGCGTCGGGCAGGCGACAATATAGGCTAAACTTGCGGAAATCCAGTTTAATTGCCCTAAAATGCAAAAAAATATAGTTTGGTAATTTTGGCGCGCCGACTATGGTACCTTGGGTCGTATTTGATGTCTCATACAATTATCACGCGATCCGGTACCGGATCCATACCCGGCGCTGGGCAGGCGACATTACAGGCAAAGCTTGAGGAATTCCAATTTAATTGCCTTAATATGCCAAAATAATATAGTTTTGTCATTTCGGCGCGCTGGCTGTAGTTCCTTGGGTCGTATTTGATGTCCTGGACAAATATCGTGCGATCCGATACCGGATCCATACCCGGCGCCGGGCAGGAGACATTACAAGCTAAACTTGCCAAATTCCAGCTAAATTGCCACAAAATGTCAAAAAATATAGTTTGGTCATTTCGGCTCGCTGACTATGGTTCCTTGGGTCGTATTTTATATCCTGGACAAATATCACGCGATCCGGTACCGGATCCGTACCACGACACTAGGCAAGCGACAATACATGCTAAACTTGCGGAAATCCAGTTTAATAGCCCTAAAATTCAAAAAAATATAGTTTGGTTATTTTGACGCGCTGACTGTGGTTCCTTGGGTCGTATTTGATGTCCCGGAAAAATATCACGCGATCCGGTACCGGATCCGTACCACGGGCCCGGGCAAGCGACATTAACGGCTAAACTTGCGAAATTCGAGTTTAATTGCCCTAAAATACCAAAAAATATAGTTTGGTCATTTCGGCGCGCTGACAATGGTTCCTTGGGTCGTATATTATGTCTCGGACAAATATCACGCGATCCGATACCGGATCCGTACCACGGCGCCGGGCAGGCGACACTACAGGCTAAACTTGTAGAATTCCAGTTTAATTGCCCTAAAATGCAAAAAAATATAGTTTGGTAATTTTGGCGCGCTGACTATGGTTCCTTGGGTCGTATTTGATATCCCGGACAATTATCACGCGATCCGGTACCGGATCCGTACCACGGCGTCGGGCAGGCGACATTAGAGGCTAAACTTGCGGAATTCCAGTTTAATTGCCCTAAAATGCCAAAAAATATAGTTTGGTAATTTCTCCGCGCTGACTATGGTTCCTTGGGTCGTATTTGATGTCCTGAACAAATATGACGCGATCTGGTACCGGATCCGTACCACGACGTCGGGCAGGCGACAATACATGCTAAACTTACGGAATTCCAGTTTAATTGCCCTAAAATACCAAAAAATATAGTTTGGTCATTTCAGCGCGCTGAGTATGGTGCCTTGGGTTGTATTTGATGTTCCGGACAAATATCACGTGATCCGGTACCGTATCCATACCCGGAGCCGGACAGCCGACATTACGCTCTAAACTTGCGGAATTCAAGTTTAATTGCCCTAAACTTCCAAAAAATATAGTTTGGTCATTTCGGCGCACTGACAATTGTTCCTTGGGTCGTATTTGATGTCCCGGACAAATATCACGCGATCCGGTACCGGATCCGTACCACGGGCCCGGGCAAGCGACATTAACGGCTAAACTTGCGGAATTCGAGTTTAATTGCCCTAAAATACCAAAAAATATAGTTTGGTCATTTCGGCGCGCTGACAATGGTTCCTTGGGTCGTATTTGATATCCCGGACAATTATCACGCGATCCGGTACCGTATCCTTGCCACGGCGCCGGGCATGCGACATTAGAGGCTAAACTTGCGGAATTCAAATTTAATTGCCTTAGAATGCAAAAAATATATAGTTTGGTAATTTCGCCGCGTTGACTATGGTTCCTCTGGTCGTATTTGATGTACCGGACAAATATCACGCGATCCGGCACCAGATCCGTACCACGACGTCGGGCAGGCGACAGTACATGCTAAACTTGCGGAATTCCAGTTTAATTGCCCTAAAATACCAAAAAATATAGTTTGGTCATTTCGGCGCGCTGACTATGGTTTGTTGGGTCGTATCTGATGTCCCGGACAAATATCACGCAATCTGGTACCAGATCCATACCCGGCGACGGACAAGCAACATTACACGCTAACTATGGTTCCTCTGGTCGTATTTGATGTCCCGGACAAATATCACGCGATCCGGTACCAGATCCGTACCACGACGCCGGGCAGGCGACATTAGAGGCTAAACTTGCGGAATTCCAGTTTAATTGCCCTAAAATGCCAAAAAATATAGTTTGGTAATTTCGCCGCGCTGACTATGGTTCCTTGGGTCGTATTTGATGTCCCGAACAAAATCACGCGATCCGGTACCATATCCGTACCACGACGTCAGGCAGGCGACATTACATGCTAAACTTGCGGGAATCCAGTTTAATTGCCCTAAAATTCAAAAAAATATAGCTTCGTTATTTCGGCGCGCTGACTATGGTTCCTTGGGTCGTATTTGATGTCCCGGACAATTATCACGCGATCCGGTACCGGATCCGTACCACGGCGCCGGGCAGGCGACATTAGAGGCTAAACTTGCGGAATTCAAATTTAATTACCCTAAAATGCAAAAAAAATATAGTTTGGTAATTTAGCCGCGCTGACTATGGTTCCTCTGGTCGTATTTGATGTCCCGGACAAATATCACGCGATCCGGTACCTGATCCGTACCACGATGTCGGGCAGGCGACAGTACATGCTAAACTTGCAAAATTCCAGTTTAATTGCCCTAAAATACCAAAAAATATAGTTTGGACATTTCGGCGCACTGACAATGGTTCCTTTGGTCGTATTTGATGTCCCGTACAAATATCACGTGATCCGGTACCAGATCCGTACCACGACGCCGAGCATGCGACAATATAGGCTAAACTTGCGGGAATCTAGTTTAATTGCCCTAAAATACAAAAAAATATAGCTTCGTTATTTCGGCGCGCTGACTATGGTTCCTTGGGTCGTATTATATGTCCCGGACAATTATCACGCGATCCGGTGCCGGATCCGTACCACGGCATCGGGCAGGCGACATTAGAGGCTAAACTTGCGGAATTCAAATTTAATTGCCCTAAAATGCAAAAAAAATATAGTTTGGTCATTTCGACGCGCTGACTATGGTTCCTCTGGTCGTATTTGATGTCCAGGACAAATATCACGCGATCCGGTACCAGATCCGTACCACGACGTCGGGCAGGCGACAATACATGCTAAACTTGCAGAATTCCAGTTTAATTGCCCTAAAATACCAAAAAATATAGTTTGGTCATTTCGGCGCACTGACAATGGTTCCTTGGGTCTTATTTGATGTCCCGGACAAATATCACGCGATCCAGTACCGGATCCGTACCACGACGCCTGGCAGGCGACAATATATGCTAAACTTGCGGGAATCCAGTTTAATTGCCCTAAAATACAAAAAAAATTTAGTTTCGTTATTTCGGCGCGCTGACTATGGTTCCTTGGGTCGTATTTAATGTCTCGGACAATTATCACGCGATCCGGTACCGGATCCGTACCACGGCGCCAGGCAGGCGACATTAGAGGCTAAACTTGCGGAATTCCAATTTAAATGCCCTAAAATGCAAAAAATATAGTTTTGTAATTTCGCCGCGCTGACTATGGTTCCTGTGGTCGTATTTGATGTCCCAGACAAATATCACGCGATCCGGTACCAGATTCATACCACGACGTCGGGTAGGCGACAGTACATGCTAAACTTGCGGAATTCCAGTTAAATTGCCCTAAAATACCAAAAAATATAGTTTGGTCATTTCAGCGCGCTGACTATGGTTCCTTGGGTCGTAATTGATGTCCCGAACAAATATCACGCGATCCGGTACAGTATCCATACCCGGAGCCGGACAGTCGACATTACAAACTAAACTTGCGGAATTCCAATTTATTTGCCCTAAAATATCAAAAAATATAGTTTGGTCATTTCGGCGCTAACTATGGTTCCTTGGGTCGTATTTGATATCCCGGACAAATATCACGCAAGCCGATCTCGGATCCATACCCGGCGACGGACAGGCGACATTACACGCTAAACTTGCGGAATTTCCAGTTTAATTGCCCTAAAAATCCAAAAAATATAGTTTGGTTATTTCGGCGCGCAGAGTATGGTTCCTTGGGTCGTATTTGATGTCCCGGAAAAATATCACGCAATCCGTTACCGGATCCATACCCGCGACAAGTAAGCGACATTACAGGCTAAACTTGCAGAGTTCTAGTTTAATTTCCCTAAAATGCCAAAAAATATAATTTGGTCATTTTGGCGCGTTGTTTATGGTTCCTTGGGTCGTATTTGATGTCCTGAACAAATATTACACGATCCAGTACCAGATCCATACCCGGCGCCGGGTAGGCGACATTAGAGGCTAAACTTGCGGAATTCCAGTTTAATTGCGCTAAAATGCTAAAAAATATAGTTTGGTCATTTCGGCGCGCTGAGTATGGTTCCTTGGGTCGTATTTGATGTCACAGACAAATATCACGCGATCCGGTACCATACCCGTACCGGGCGCCAAGCAAGCGACATTATAGGCTAAACTTGCGGAGTTTTAGTTTATTTGCCCTAAAATGCCAAAAAATATAGTTTGGTCATTTTAGTGCGCTGAATATGGTTCCTTGGGTCGTATTTGATGTCCCGGAAAAATATCACGCGATTCGGTACCGGATCCATACCCGGCGCCGGGCAGGAGACATTAGAGGCAAAACTTGCGGAATTCCAATTAAATTGCCTTGAAATGCCAAAAAATATAGTTTGGTCATTTTGGCGCGCTGACTATGGTTCCTTGGGTCGAATTTGATGTCCCGGATAAATATCACGCGATCCGGTACCCGGTCCATACCCGGAGCCGGGCAGGCGACATTAAAGGCTAAACTTGCGGAATTCCAGTTTAATTGCCCTAAAATACCAAAATAATATAGTTTGGTCATTTCGGCGCGCTGACTATAGTTCCTTGGGTCGTATTTGATGTCCCGGACAAATATCACGCGATCCGGTACCGGATCCGTACCCGGCGCCGCGTATGCGACATTACAGGCTTAACTTGCGGAATTCTAGTTTAATTGAATTCTAGTTTAATTTCCATAAAATGCCAAAAAATATAGTTTGGTCATTTCGGCACGCTGAATATGGTTCCTTGGGTCGTATTTGATGTCCCGGACAAATATCACACGATCTGGTACCGGATCCGTACCACGACCTTGGGCAGGCGACACTACATGCTAAACTTGCGGAAATCCAGTTTAATCGCCCTAAAATGCCAAAAAATATAGTTTGGTCATTTCGACGCGCTGACTGTGGTTCCTTGGGTCGTATTTGATGTCCCGGACAAAGATCACGCGATCCGATACCGGATCCGTACCACGGCGCCAGGCAAGCGACATTCACGGCTAAACTTGCGGAATTCCAGTTTAATTGCCCTAAAATACTAAAAAATATAGTTTGGTCATTTCGGCGTGCTGACTATTGTTCCTTGGGTCGTATTTGATGTCCCGGAAAAATATTACGCGATCCGGTACCGGATCCGTACCACGACGCCGGGCAGGCGAATTTATAGGCTAAACTTGCGAAAATCCAGTTTAATTGCCCTAAAATACAAAAAAATATAGTTTGGTTATTTCGGCGCGCTGACTATGGTTCCTTGGGTCGTATTTGATATCCCGGACAATTATCACGCGATCCGGTATCGGATCCGTACCACGACGCCGGGCAGGCGAATTTATAGGCTAAACTTGCGCAAATGCAGTTTAATTGCCCTAAAATGCCAAAAAATATAGTTTGGTAATTTCGCCGCGCTGACTATGGTTCCTTGGGTCGTATTTGATGTCCCGAACAAAATCACGCGATCCGGTACCATATCCGTACCACGACGTCAGGCAGGCGACATTACATGCTAAACTTGCGGAATTCCAGTTTAATTGCCCTAAAATACCAAAAAATATAGTTTGGTCATTTCAGTGCGCTGACTATGGTTCCTTGGGTCGTATTTGATGTCCCGGACAATTATCACGCGATCTGGTACCGTATCCATACCCGGAGCCGGACAGTCGACATTACAGACTAAACTTGCGGAATTCCAATTTAATTGCTCTAAAATACCAAAAAATATAGTTTGGTCATTTCGGCGTGCTGACTATGGTTCCTTTGGTCGTACTTGATATCCCGGACAAATATCACGCAAGCCGGTACCGGATCCATACCTGGCGACGGACACGCGACATTACACGCTAAACTTGCGGAATTTCCAGTTTAATTGCCCTAAAAATCCAAAAAATATAGTTATGTAATTTCGGCGCGCTAACTATGGTTCCTTGGGTCATATTTGATGTCCCGGAGATATATCACGCGATCCGGTTCCGGATCAATACCCTGCGGCCCGCAGGCGACATTAATGGCTAAACTTGCGGAATTCCAGTTTAATTGACCTAAAATGCCAAAAAATATAGTTTGGTCATTTCGTCGCGCTGACTATGGTTCCTTGGGTCGTATTTGATGTCCCAGACAAATATCACGCTATCCGGTACCGTATCCATACCCGGAGTCGGACAGTCGACATTACAGACTAAACTTGCGGAATTCCAGTTTAATTGACCTAAAATACCAAAAAATATAGTTTGGTCACCTTCAAGTGCCTGAGTTCTTATTTAACCATTCCGATTTCAAGCCTATCAACTCTAACACATTAAGAA
>ML275216.1:998-49217 GCA_005239495.1 Nicotiana undulata | reverse complement strand
CGGCTACACGCCCGGGCTGTGCACGCATAACGAAGTGAGACTAACGGAGGCTCTCGGAGCCTCTGAACATAGATAAGGCTTAAATTACATAAGATGACCTTTTGGGTCATCACATGTGAGTACACCAACTCAGTAGTAATGAAAATAAATCAGGTCTGAGCAGTAAGAAACACATAGGATCAAATCATCAATTCACAATAAGCATAATCTTTCTTTCCAACAGTGTATACATCAAATCACACGCTTAAATATCCGATTTTAGTAAAATTTCTTTGAAAAGGTAATTTCCAACAGTTTCAGTAAAGTGTTCAAGAAGTTTAGTGCAAAAGGATATGAATAATAAGTAGCCACTCTAGCAAAAACATCAATAACAAACCGCCCCTCGGGCAGAACATCACTCACAATCAATCTCTCAGCATGCATTACAATCACCCATAATCAGCCCCTCGGGCAGACTCACAACCACTCATGCCTCCCAACCACTCGTCAATCGGCACTCGGCACTCACACTCAGTAGGTATCTGCGCTCACTGGGGGTGTACAAACTCCGGAGGGGCTCCTACAGCCCAATCGCTAATATCAAGCCATCTCGTGGCATAAATCACTCAGGCTCTCGGCCTCTCACATATCATAACAATGTTACATGCTGCGGTATGTATCCCGATCCATAATATCCTCACAATATTGGCACTCGACCTCACTCAGTCAGAAACTCTCAAAAAGTCACTCGGGCTATAAACAAACATGGTACTCGACCCAAAATAGTATTTATATCACAAAAATAGTGTAAACAAGTCTGAGTTTTGAAAACAGTTTAACATGGTGTGAATCATGATCTATATAGTGAGGAATATCAGAAAATAGCCCTTAAGGCGTCTAAACAGGTCGACACAAGGCCCCAAATATAACAATAGTCTGAAAATGCGAATTAACATATGATTTAAAAGTAAATACGCAACTCAATAGTTGCCACAGGAAAGACCAAGTCGACATCCCCAATCAGTACACACCACACACTCGTCACCTAGTATGTGCATCATTCCAAAATAGTAAGAAAAATACTAAGTCCGGGGTTTCATACCCTCAAGACAAGACTTACAGTCATTACTTACCTCAAGCCGGCCCGAAAACTACTCCGCGATACTCTTTCCCCTCGAATCGGCTCCCAAATGCTCCGAGTCTATCAAAATCAGATTAATAACATCAAAATATGCTAGGGCGACGAACCTCAATCAAAAATTATCAAAATTAGACACAAATCCCAAAATTGGCAAAACCCGACCCCCGGGCCCACATTTCGGAATTCGATAAAAATAAAAAATAACTATAATCCATATTCCCTCACGAGTCTACCCATATCAAATTCATTAAAATCCGACCTCAATTTCCCATTCAAATCACCAAACAAAATTCTCAAACTTTCCTTCTATTTTCTCCCAATTTCCACCTCAAATCACAAATTAAATGATGAAATTAAAGGCATAATCATAGAGTTTGACCAAAATTAGATAGAAATCACTTACCCCATTCCATATGGTGAAAATCACCTCAAAAATTGCTTCAATCCGAGCTCCATAGCTCCAAATATGTTAAAAATGGTGGAAACCTCGATATATAGCTTTTGCCCAGGTAATTACTCATTGTGATCGCAGAAAATGTTTCGCGATCGCGAAGCAAAACTTTTCTCATCCCAAAATTTGCCCTTCGCGATCGCGAAGAACAAATGCCTAGCTCTTCCAGACAGCCTCTAGTATAATGCTCATAACATTTTGTAAGAAACTCCAAATTTCAAATGGTTTGACTTTATGAAAACTAGACACCAAGATATATAACTTTCATTCTTTGATAATTTCCCAATGCCTTATAGATTACGAGATACAAGCCTCCAAAGTCAGCACTATGCAACACAATGCGATTTCCAAACTCTTCCCGGACAGGCTGTAGTGTATCAACCATAACTCTTTCAAAGAAACTCCAAATTCCAAATGGTTTGATTTTCTGAAAATAGACACAAATATCTACAACTTTCATTTTTGGTTCATCTCCAAATTCCTTATAGATTGCAAGATACAAGCTTCCAACGTCGGGTCAGTGCAGCAGAAAATTTTCTCTATGCTATCGCGAATAGCCTTCCGCGATCGAGATTCACTAGCCATTTTCTCTCATTTTACTCATCGCGATCGCGACCAATTTCCCGCGTATCGCGTAGCACACTGCTGTAGCCAAAAACCAGCAGCTAAAAATGGCCTAGAAATGGTCCGAAGCCACCCCGAAACTCACTCGAGCCCCTCGGGACCCCGAACAATCATACCAACACATCCCATGACATCATATAAACTTAGTCGAGCCTTCGAATCACTCAAAACAACATCAAAATACCAAATTAACCTCGGATTCAAGCCTAAGAACTTAGAAACTTCCAAATTTCGCCAATGATGCCGAAACCACCCAAAACACGTCCGATTAACCCAAAGATTTGCACACACATCCCAAATAACATTGCGAACATGTTCCAACTTCCGGAATTCCATTCTGACCCCGATAGCTAATTTTTCACTGCCGACCGGAAATTGCCAAAAACTCAATTTCGCCAATTTAAGCCTAATTCTACTTCGGACCTTAATATAACATTCCGAACACAATCCTAAGTCCCAAATCACCGAACGAAACTATCCGAGCTATAAATTCACATTCCGAGGTCGTTTACCTATAAGTCAACTTCCGATTGAGTTTTTCAACTATTAGGCTAACTTAAGAGACTAAGTGCCTTATTTATCACTACGACCACTCCGAACCCGAACCAACCGACCCAACACGACATAATTAGGATAAGCAACACATGATAAGGCAAAAACAGGAAAAACGGAACTAATCTCACGAAACGACCGACCGGATCGTTACATGAACCTTTATATGCCAAAGGAAAGAATATTACTTCCAAATTAAAAATATTAAATAAAACGAGTGCAAAACAGAACTTTATGTCAAAATGACGTTTAACATAAGTTGAAAGTTAAATATAGAAGATTGGTGAAGTTGAAGAAACTAGGGAGCAATGATTACATAGATAAAATAGGCAGAATAACTAAAAACACCCAAAAACTTGGCATGGATTATTAGTTCCTCTTCAAACTTTGTCTAATCTTAATCACACTCCTGAACTTGGCTTCTTGATAGATTTTTACCTCCTTGAGCACTGACGTGGAAAAGAGCGTCAAAGAAAAATTGAATAGACAGCTTCTAGGTGGGGTATTGGTGTTGGATTATTATATGGAGAAGAAGCAATCCCAGTATAAAAATCACAAGTAATCTAGATAATTAGTATAAACGTGATTTCACGGGTTACGTCTTGAAACGTGAACACGGCTCTTCAGTCACGTGAGTCTTCAATTTCACATCGTCTCTTTGAAATCTCCACCACCCACACGATCACGATCTCCAAACCTTTCATGGTCTTCTACTGTCTTACCCAAATAATATTAAAAAATTGCGATTTTGTGTGGGCGAAATTTCTAGGAAAATAGGCTGAAATTTTCGGCCACCTTTTCTTCCTCTAGGTGGAAAACCTTATGTATTTATATCACACGTTTTAAGGGATAAGACCCCTTTTCAAAACCTGTTAGGTTTTCTACCAGAAAATGATTCCTTTATTTCTTATTATTTAGGCACATCAGGGACCAAGTAATTTAATTAACAAGGACTGCCAATTATGGAGTAAATTTAATATTTTCGAAATTAATAACCATCATAATTAATTACGAATTATTCCACTAAATCTTTTTAATTACACAGCTTATTCAATTTCAAAATTCATCCATTATATATTATTTAACTCCCCATGTTATGATTTAGATACTAATCAATAAAATTAAATTACTGACAATTTAATTTATTGATTATTTCCTTTAGACTTTCGCTTAACTTATTTCATGTGTCGAATACAAAATCCACCGGTCGGGTTTACACATGAAAACTTATAAGCTTTCTTAAAGATGTATCATCAATCTCTAAACAGAGACATGAATTTCATCAACTAACTATTACTTCGCCAATGTACATTATATTATCCAATTTATCAGGCATATTGACCCACGAAAGAATATCGCGTTTTAATAAATCAAAACAATAATAATATACACAACTAATAATAATTACATCAAGATTAAGAGTATAAGTGCATTTTGTAACGACCCGACCACTCGTTTTACTTTTTAGAACCCCTTTACCCTAAATAAGGCTCCCCGTATGTTCTTTTACTATTTTATAATTTATGGGGATGGTTAGTTCGGGATTTGGAAGGGTTCGGGTTGATATCAGAACGCTTGGTTCCTTAAGTTGTCCTTAAAAGGTTAAGTTTGACTTCGATCAAAACGACCTCTGAATCGAGATCTGACGGTTCCAATAGGTTTGTATGATAATTTCAAACTTGGGAGTATGATCGGATCAAGTTTTAGATGACCCGGGACCGTTGCGGTGCCTAATAGTGAAAGTTGGATCTTTGAAGCTTTTAAAGTTCTTTAAGTTTGATTTGGAGTAGATTGGTGTTATCGAGGTCCGATTGGGATTCCGAGATCGCGAATAGTTCCGTAATGTCGTTTATGACTTGCACGCAAAATCTGGCGTCATTCCAAGTTGATTAGATAGAAATCGGACACGCGAAAGTATTTTTATAAGTTTTTGAGTTCATGAGTTAATCCATGCATTTTGGCGTCCGATTCATGATATTAGATGTTATTATGGTGTTTCCATCGCGCGAGAGAGTTTGTATGATGCTTTTAACTTGTGTGGACGTTTGGTGTGGAGACTTGAGGGCTCGGGTGAGTTTCGGACGCGTTCGGGGTGGAAATACTTCAGCTTTTTTTCTGGTTTCTAGGCTGCAATTGCAGGTCTCGCAAATGCGAAGTTTTGATCGCATTTTCGAGCCCGCATTTGCGAAGGTGGGAAGGCTCTGAGGGTTTCTCATTTGCGAAGACCCTACCGCATTTGCGAAGTATTTAGTCCCATTTGCGACCATGGCAGAGATAGGCAGCCTTAGCATTGGTGTTGTCGCATTTGGGAATATTGCGTCGCATTTTCGACTTCGCATTTGCGAACCAGGTGTCGGAAATGCGTCATCAACGACCTGTGCAGTAGCTTTTAATGTGGGACTTAGCTTTATTTCTCTCATATCTCACTTGGTCTTTGACGATTTTGAGAGCATTTTTTAGAAGGGTTACATCAACATCAAGAGGTAAATGATCCTTGCCGATTCTTTAGCTATATACATGAAGCATAAATAGATTTAACATGGAAAATTGTGGGATTCATGGGATTTTTGAGGAAAACCTAGGATTTTGATTAAAAATAGATTTAACCACGAAAATTATGGAATAGGATAAAAATCATTTATTTGAGTTCATGGGGTTATGGATAACAACTTTCTTCAAAAATTTCTGGAATCCGACACATGGGACCTGGGGTGAATTTTAGGAATTCTTCAATTTGGGTTGGGAAATCACTTTAAAAGTTAGGATATAAACTTTTGAACATGTAATGACTATTTTATATAACATTTGACTAGTTTCGAGTCGTTTGGCACGGAGTTGAGGGTTTAAAACACAATTGTGGACCGGAAAGAAAGCTTTGAGACGAGGCAAGTCTCTTTTCTAACCTTGAAAGAGATAATTAACCCCATAGGTGAATTGGTTTAATATGTGCTCCTATTTGTGGGGCTATGTGTGCATGAGATGACGAGAGTCCGTACGTAGATAATAATTATGCTTATGTCGGGGTAGTTTAGGACCCAAATCATGTGATACTTGTGATATTTGCACCTTACTTGCTAATTTAAATGCTTAAAAAAGGTCGAATTTTATTTAATTGAGTTTTGGACGGGTTACTTGAGCGTTAATGAGAATTGATGTTTCCTTGAATATTAAACTCTTAACAATCTTTTAATCAGTTAATTATAAAGTATCTCTTTTTGTGGAGCGGCCCGAACGCCTCGGTAATAGAATAGATGAATCTATTGTTCGTGTCGTTCGACCCTCGACAATTCACAATTTATTTATTTATATGTTCAATCGGGTCGTACGACCTCGGCATAATTTGTGCGTAATAATCCTTGAAACCCATCTGTAATTGATGTTGTTGCATTGGTTTGATATATTAATTTGTTATGGTGGAAATTAATTGGTCCTTACTATTAGTGAAAGAATTATTCATTTATTCTTGTTGCTGCATTTTCGGTTGTATTTATATAGCCCATGCCTAGTTAGAATTTCATTATTTTATTGTTGGCCCATAGTAAGCGTAGGAGTCGACCTCTGTCACTACTTATTCGAGGTTAGACTAGTTACTTATTGGTTACATGTTGTTTATGTACTCACACAACACTTCTAAACTAACCGTGCAGGATCTGAGGCAGGTGCATTTGGATATCAATCCGGCGCGCATCCTTGATTTCTATGAGGCGGTGAGCTGCCTTCTGAGCTCGTTCTGTAGCAGCCGAAGTATTTCTTTTGCTTTATTTTCTGTCTATTCCATTTCAGAAAGCAATGTAGTACTCTTTTGTATATTCTACTAGTAGCTCATACACTTGTGACGCTAGGTCTTGGATATTTATGCTAGTAAACATTTGTTGTTTTTTGAGAAATTACTTCATTCCATTGTTTTTAAAATTGTTTACTTTCATCTTTTACTAATTTTTTTCACATCTTGATTTCAAAATAATAAAAAATCAACTATTTAAAATTTCTTAAAGAAATGATTACAAAGTTAGTTCATTCTTGTCTTGCCTAACAGTAGCGTTGGGCGCCATCACGTCTTATAGGAGAAATTGGGTCGTGACAACATAGTATCAGAAAACTAGGTTCACGTAGTTCTCACACGTTATGAGCAGGCCTAATAGAGTCTTGCAGATCGGTGTGGAGACGTTCGTACTTATCATCGAGAGGCTATAAGGTGTCAGGAAACTGCTCTTTCTTCATCTCTTATCGTGCAGTTGATGGTATACTAAGTGTCTTTATCTTATTCTCTCACAAATGGTGAGAACGCGCACGTCGAATGTTCCACACCCGGGAGGAGCCGCTCCCCCAGTTTCTAGAGGCCGAGGTAGAGGCCAGGGGAGGGCACCGACCAAAGATAGGGGGCGAGGACGTCCTAGAGTTTCCCCAGCTATACCAACAACGGATCCAGTAGAGGATCCCATTATTGGCGAGCAGGGAGAGGTGCATGTAGTAGAGCCAGCCCCGGTAGATTTCATGTCAGCACCGGGCTTTCAAGATGTTATGGGCCGTATGCTACGGTTCATGGATACTATGACCCTGGCTGGTTTATTTCCAGCAGACTCAGCCACATCTCAAGCGGGAGGGGGAGCACATGCCCCTACTGCTCAATCTCCTGGGCATGCAACTGCTGTATATCAGACCGGGGTCACGCTACCAGTTGGCGGAGCCTAGCCAGTGGCAACAGTCGTACCCGAGCACAGACCACCTACGGTCGGCGAGCCACAGAAGCTATTGGACAGATGGATTAGGCTACACCATCCTATCTTTGGGGGTGAGCGACATGAGGATCCCCGGGACTTCAATAATTGGTGCAGGGACAGACTACACAACATGAGTATATTAGAGTCCTATGAGGTGGATTTTACTACTTTCCAGCTGGAGGGCAGGGCTCGTAGATGGTGGGAGACTCATCTTCTTGGCAGACCACCAGGTTCTCATCCCTTGACTTGGGATCAATTCACACGCCTTTTCTTTGATAGGTATATTCCACCCTCCCAGAGGGAAGAGTTGCGATTCCAATTTGACAAGCTTTAGCACGGTCAGATGTTAGTGACCAATTATGAGGCGAGCTTCTATGATTTGTCTCCCCGTGAACTTATGATATTTCCTACTGAGGAAGAGAGAGTGCGGAGGTTTGTTGCGAGATTGCACTACGGTATTCAGTCCACTATGGCCCGAGAGGTGGAGATGGGTACTTCATTCTAACTAGTTGTGGAGATAGCTCGAAGGATTGAGGGTTATCGTCAGCAGAGCTGAGAGTAGATGCCACGGAACAAGCAATTTCGTTATTCTGGAGGATTCAATGGTGCTCCATCTGGGGGAAGTGGTCAATTTGGGAGAGTTCAGCCTAGCAAGCCCACTTATCCAGCGTCGTCGCCTCCTCGGGGTGCTCCAATTCGACCCTATTTCAGTGCCATGCCAGAGATTTCCTACCGCCCACCTATTATTCAGGGTTCCTCCAGTGGGTATTCATGCCGTCAGGATCAGACTTCAGGTCAGCAACCCTTCGTACCAAGAGGTTGGCCCACATTTATATTCAGGAGATAGTTGGGTTGCATGGTGTGCATGTTTCCATCATATCAGATAGAGACCTCAGTTCACTTCGCATTTCTGGAGGGCAGTACAGAGTGAGTTGGGGACCCGTGTAGAGCTTACCACAGCCTTCCATCCATAGACCGATTGACAGTCAGAGCGGGCAGTTCAAATCTTGGAGGACATGCTTAGAGCATGTGTAAACTTTGGAGGGTAGCGGGATCGATTCTTGCCTTTGGCCGAGTTTATTTACAACAACAGTCATCAGTACAACATTGAGATGGCTCTGTTTGAGGCTTTATATGGTCGGCGATGTTGTTCCCCCTTTAGATGTTTTGAGCATGGCAAGGCTAAGTTATATGGTACTAATTTGGTGAAGGGTGCCTTCGAAAAGGTAAAGTTGATTCAGGAGCGACTTCGCACATCACAATCCAGACAAAAAAGTTACGTGAATCAGGAGGTGCGTGATTTATCATTTATGGTAGGCAAGAATGTTCTCTTTAAATTCTCGCCGATGAAGGGGATCATGAGGTTCGGGAAGAAGGGAAAGTTGATCCCAAGGTTTATAGGCCCATTTGAGGTGGTGAGAAGAGGTGGGGAGGTTGATTATGAGCTTGCTTTGCCCCCCAGTCTATCAAAAGTTCATCCGATTTTCGATGTGTCTATGCTCCAGAGGTATCATGCCGACAGGTCACATGTGTTAGACTTCAACACGATTCAGTTAGATGAGAGCCTGGTATATGAGGAGGAACCAGTTGCCAGTGTTGATAGGCAGGTTCTCCAGCTGAGGTCCAAGAGGATTTTCACGGTAAAAGTTCAGTGGAGAGGCCAACCAACTGAGGAGGCGACTTGGGAGTCCGAGGAGGACATGTGGAGCAGATATCCACACTTATTTAGAACTCCAAGTATGATTCTAGACCCGTTCGAGCACAAATATTTGTTTAAGAGACGGAGAATGTAATGACCCGGAAAGTCGTTTTGCTTTTTAGAACCCTGTTATCCTAAATAAGGCTCCCCGTATGTGCTTTTAGTGTTTTATGATTTGCGGGGATGGTTAGTTCGGGATTTAGAAGGGTTCGGGTTTATATCGGAACACTTGGTTCCTTAAGTTGGCCTTAAAAGGCTAAGTTTGACTTCGGTCAATGTTTTGAGTAAACGATCTCAGAATGGGGATTTTACGGTTCCAATAGGTTCGTATGATGATTTTGGACTTGAGCGTATGTTCTTGTCGGGTTTTGGATGACCCGTGAGCGTTTCGGCGCCTAATAGTTAAAGTTGGCTCTTTGAAGGTTTTAAAGTTCTTTAAATTTGGTTTGGAGTATGTTTTGGTGTTATCGAGGTCCATTGGGATTCCGAGACTGAGAATAGTTCTTTAATGTTGTTTATGACTTGCACGCAAAATTTGGCGTCATTCTGAGTTGATTTGATAGGAATCGGACACGCGAAAGTATTTTTAGAATATTTTGAGTTCATGAGCTAATCCATGCGTTTTGGCGTCCGATTCGTGATTTTAGATGTTATTTCGGTGTTTTGATCACGCGATTGAGTTCATATGATTTTTTTAGACTTGTGTGTACGTTTGGTGTGCGGGTGAGTTTTAGACGCGTTCTCGGGTTTACTTCTTTTTCTGTCTTTTAGGCTGCAGTTGCAGGTCTTGCAAATGCGAAGTTTTTATCGCATTTTCGAAGTTAGGATGTCTTTGAGTTTTTCGCATTTGCGAAGACCCTGCAGCATTTGCGAAGTATTTGGCCGCATTTGCGACCATGGCTGAGGTAAAAGCCTTCGCATTTGCGATGGTGTTGTCGCTTTTGCGACTTCGCATTTGCGAATATTGTGTCGCATTTGCGACTTCGCATTTGTGAATCAGGTGTCGCAAATGCAACATCTCGACCTGTGCAGCAACTTTTAATGCGGGACTTAGCTTTATTTCCCACTTGGTCTTGGGCGATTTTTAGAGCATTATTGTGGAGGGGTTCCATTAACATCAAGAGGTAAGTGATCCTTATCGATTCTTTAGCTAAATAGATGAAGCATAAGTAGATTTAACATGGAAAATTGTGGGATTCATGGGATTTTGTAGGTAAACCTAGGGTTTTGATAAAAATTGGATCTAACCACAAAAATGATTATGGAATAGGGTAAGAATCATATATTTGAGTTCATGGGGTTATGGGTAACAACTTTCTTAGAAAATTTCCGGAATCCGTGCACGTGGGTCAGGGGTGAATTTTAGGAATTCTTCAATTCGGGTTGGGAAATTACTTTAATAGTTAGGATATGTACTTTTGAGCATGTATTGACTATTTTATATAACATTTGACTAGTTTTGAGTCGTTTGGCACCGAGTTGAGTGTTTAAAACACAATTTCGGACTAGAAAGAAAGCTTTGAGACGAGTAAGTCTCTTTTCTAACCTTATAAGAGAGAATTTACCCCATAGGTGAATTAATTTAATATGTGCTCATTTTTGTGGAGGCTACGTGTGCACGAGGTGACAAGAGTCCGTACGTAGCTACTAATTATGGTTGTTTCTGGATAGTTTAGGACCCAAATCATGTGATACTTACGATATTTGCACTTTACTTGCTAATTTAAATGCTTGAATCATATAGGAACTTGATAAAGGGATTATAAAAGGTCGAATTTCATTTACTTGAGTTTTGGACGGGTTAAATGACCGTTAATGAGAATTGATGTTTCCTTGCATATTAACCTCTTAATAATCTTTGAATTGGTTAATTATAAAGTATTTTCTCTTCTTGTGGAGCTGGCCGAACGCCTCGGTAATAGAATATATGCATCTTTTGTTCATGCATTTCGACCCTCGATAATGCATAGTTTATTTATTTTTATGTTGGATCGGGCCGTACGACCTCGACATAATTAGTGCGTAATAATTCTTGAAACCCAACTATAATTGATATTGTTGCATTGGCTATAGAGATTAATTTATTAAATGGTGGAAATTAATTGGGCCTTACTATTACTGAAAGAATATTCATTTATTCTTGTTATTGTGTTTTCAATTGTATTTACATAGTCCATGCCTAGTTATAATTTTATAATTTTATTGTTAGCCCATAATAAGTGTAGGAGACGATCTCTCGTCACTACTTCTTCGAGGTTAGACTGGACTTACTGGGTGCATGTTGTTTATGTACTCACGCAACACTTCTGCACTAACCGTGCACGATCTGAGGCAGGTGCATCTAGATATTAGTCCGGCGCGCATCCTTGATTTTTATGAGACTTAGCGACAAGCTGCCTTCCGAGCCCGTTGTGCAGTAGCCGAAGTCTTTCTTTTGCTTTATTTTTTGTCTATTCCATTTTAGAAATCAATGTAGTACTCTTTTTTATATTCTACTCGTAGCACATACCCTTGTGACACCCGGTCTTGGATATTTATGCTAGTAGACACTTGTTGGTTTTTGAGTAATTACTTCATTCCATTGTTTTTAAAATTGTTTACTCTCTCATTTTACTGATTTTTTTTCACTTCTTGATTTCGAAATAACTAAAAATGAACTATTTCAAATTTCTAAAAGAAAAGATCACAGAGTTAGTTCATTGTAGCGGTAGCGTTGGGCGCCATCACGGTCTATAGAAGAAATTGGGACGTGACACATTTAATGGCTAGAGAGATTATTTATTAAGTCAGTATAAAATACTTATCTCTACTTTGTTCGTTCAATATATACAAAATGTAATAGCACAAGAAACTGTAATTAAACAATTCCCATAACCAAGATAAATTATATCTAATCTTGTGCTACAATGATCCATAATGGTTTGTCCAATTCTATCATTAGATTGTGAACTCAAACTTTGTACTCATAAGAACTGGTGATTTAATATTCAATGTATAAGCTAAACTCTATACACTAAATCATCTACTATATAAGCAAAGGAGAAACACTAATATGTGATCTATTTAAAACATTACTAAAATTGAATAAATAATTGTTCCATAATAAATACTATATCCAAACCAAACCCACGGTTAATATTATATATCCCAACAATCTCCCACTTAGACTTTTAACCATGAAAATTATTAGAATATACTATATCCAAAAGTAGGGTTAGTAGTATGTGCCTCAACAATCTCCCACCTAGACTCATAACCATGCTTATACAACTTTCTCAGGCATTATTTTACATGACTATTAAAAGTCTTCACCAAATAAGATTTTGTTAAAGAATCTTGCCAAGTTATATTTGATGCAATATTTGTCGAGTAGTGCTTTGTCGTAACTATCTAGTTTGGTATTAAATTCTTCAGGGATCCTGTTACTGAAAATAACCCAAGAGTGTACACTGAACTATGACTTTCTTTAGCATTCTCCCACTACGACGAAGTACTACTAATATTACCTTCATTCCTTTACGACATTAACCTATTAGTGACTTATTACTATAGTGTTCACTGTTAAAATATCACTCCCACTCGATAAAGGCATGTTCTACCTATTAACGTTCTCCCACTACTTAAATACAATGGAACGTCAATTCGGATGTGTGGGTTTTGATGTTCTTGAATATCTAGTTATTTCTTGCCTAGTTCTTGTAAAACTAGTTTACTTCTAGGAACATGGTTTATTTAGCAGTCCTTATCTAGAAAGCTGCATTTCTTTTAACAATTACCTTATTTTCTTTAGGACAATAAAATAAACCTCCATTCTTTTTCTTGGATATGCAATAAACATGATCCATTATTAGTTCCAACTTACATATTTGCCTTGCCTTTCAGCACATGTGCTGGACAATCCTATATCTGAACATGATGCAGACTGAGCTTACAATCAGTCCACAGTTCTATAGATTTCACAAGTACTAACTTAGAAGGAACTAAATTCAGAATGTAATTTGCATTTTCTAGGAAATATTCCAAAAAATGAATAAGGCAAATTGGAACAACACTTCATTAATCTATCCATGTCCAAAAGAGACTTATTTCTTCTTTCTACCACACCACTATATTATGGAGTTTACAGTGTAGACATTTGATATGTAATCCCTAAAGAACTCTTTAAAGAGGTGCTCGCCACTACAATCAAATTGCAGTAGCTTAAATGATTTTCTTGGTGCTTCTCCGTTTCAAGTCTTAAAAACCTAGAATTACTTAAATCTTAAGACTTACACTGCATCAAATAAATATGTTAATATTTTGAGTAATCATTTATGAACGTCACAAAAATACTCAAAACTATCTCTTACTAGTATGTTCATTTATTCATGCAAATCACAAGGGATTCATTCTAGCTTATCACTAGCTTTATTTCCTTTTGAAGGGAAACGTCCTTTAGTCCAAATAGAATCCACAAGTTGGTAGTGCCTCTACTTTCAATGAGCATTAAGGTCAATTCTTGACCAACTTGAAATCCTATCCAGATTAATATGACTTAAACAAAAGTGCACAAATAAGTTTTACTTAATTTTGAAGAACATATTCTCTTATGAGGTAGACTAATATTGTCTTGTTGTTAACGACCTGGCCGTTCGTTTTGAAAATATTAGCTCTGATCCCCTATTTACTGTTTTCCTTGTATCTTTTTCTACTTATGTGACTTAGCGGGAGGTTTCGTTTTTGGTTTCAGAGTGAATTTGGGATACTTAGTCCCTAATACGGAAGCTTAAGTTCTAGGATTTTGACCGTAGTTGTAACTGTGTGAAGATGGCTCCAAAATGGAGTTTCATCGGTTCCATTCGCTTCGTTGGGTGCTTTGTGACATATGAGTGTGTACGGATTTTGAATTGAAGGTCCACAGATGATAGACCTGAAATGACGAAAGTTGAATTTTTGGGAAGTTTGACCGAGAGTGGACTTTTTGATATCGGGATCAGTTTCCTATTCCGGAAGTTAGAGTAGGTCTTTAATGTCAATTATAATTTGTGTGGAAAATATGAGGTCAATCAGACGTGTTTTGATAGGTTTCATCATCAGTTGTTGAAGTTTGAAGTTTCAAAGTTCATTAAGCTTGAATTGGGTGTGATTCGTGTTTTTGATGTTTGTTAGATGTGATTTGAGGCATCAAATAAGTTTGTATGATGTTTTAGTACTTGTGGATATATTTCGTTGAGGTCCTAGGGGCCTCGGGTGTGTTGCGGATCATTTTCGGATTCATTTTAGACTTGTGAGAACTGCTGAAGTTTTTCAATTTCTGGTGTCATCGCACCTGCGGTAAGGTTGACCGCAGGTGCAGACACGCACGTGCAGAAAGGAGCTCATAGATGCGGCCCTGTTCTGGGTAGCCAGTGGTCACAGTTCAGACAAAAGGACCACCAAAGTGGAGCCGCTCCTGCGGAGAAGTGATCACAGAAGCGGTAGTCGAGCTGGGTGAGGATTTCGCAGAAGCGGACAACTGTCCGCAGATGCGCACATGCAGGTGCGGCCGCTTGATCGCAGAAGCGAACCCAGGTGTCTTTAGTCAATTGTGCACCTGCGATGGATATTCCGCAGGTGCGATATCACTGGGCAGAACAAGAGAAATTTCGAGGATTAGATCTCATTTTCACTAAGGGACTTTGAGAGATCGGATTTAGGTGATAATTTGAGGGATTTTTAGAGGAAACTATTGGGTAATGATTCTTAACTCATTTGTGGCTATAATCCACTAATCTTTGTTGATTTCATCTTTTAATTAAGGTTTTGGGTTGAGAAAATTTGGGAGAAAGTGGGAAAGTTCTTCAACCAAATGTTTGGGTTTTGATTGAGATTTTGGAATCGGATTTGAGTAATTTTAGTGCTAGTGAACTCGTGGTTGAATGGATGTTCATATTTGGTGACTTTTACCTTATTCCGAGAAGCGGGCATGTGTCGACGTTTTTGGGCGATTTTCAAAATTCTTGTTGAAATTTTGATTTCATTAATTGATTAGTTTCTTATAGTTATATTTATGGTATGTAATTGCTTTTTGCTTGATTTGGGCTATTCGGATTCAGAAAGTCGAGAATAAAGCATTTTTGTTGATTGATTGAGCTTGGGCTCGAGGTAAATGGCTTGCCTAACTTTGTGTGGAGGAAATCCCCTTAGGTTTTGGTACTGTTGTGATACTTCTGTGTTATGTGAGCATTGTGTACGCGAGGTGACGAGTGCGTACACGGGCTAATTACTGTAAATTCCGGTTTTTCACTGAGTAGTAACTTGATACATCTTTATTGAGTTGTACCAGCATGTGTAGTTACCTTGTTTAGCCTAATATCGCATGCCTGCGTGTCTTAAATGCTTATTTGAAATTTGTGCAACATGCTTGGTTGAATTCCTGTTTTTCCTTGATTTATATCAGCCTTAACTATAGAATTCTTACTGGTAATTATTGTTTTCCATCGATTTGAGTTGTGTGTTTACTTTTAGGACTATAAGGGTTTCATATAAACCCGAAACATCGAATCAAACCGACCAAAAAAGCCGATACTTTTAGGTTTGGTTTGGTTTTGGTTTTAATAAAAAAGTAACCGAAAAAACCGAACCAAACCGACTACAAAAGTTGCTATTTAAATTTATTATTACACCTATATATATATATATATATATATATATACTAAAGGTTTATGGTACATATTAGTCGTTTGTGAGAGAGTAAGAGAGAACTCCCTGGGGTGTCTCAGTCTGCATGGGGGTCGGGTCAGCTGTGGAAGAAGGATCAGTGGCAGTCACTAGAGCAGGGTCCTGTGGCTGGGAAGATGCCTCTCCCGCTGAATCCTCGAGCTGGATCTCCATGTCATCAGTCCGGGGAATGACTCATCTCCGCACTGGGGTTGAGGTAAACTCCTGGTCAGGAAACTGTGCTTCCTAATCTGCAGGAGTAGGCTCTCCTATCAATAGATCAAGGGGATGTCCCTCGCTGCTATGAGCTTGGATACCTCCTTCTTCAGCTCAGCCTGAGACTTCTGCATCTCCACCTGACTCTTTTTCAGCTCATCTTGACTTTTCTTCATTTTCTTCATAGCCTTCCCCAAGGAATGGATCTCCTTCTCATGTGTGTCCAGGGTCTCCAATATCTTCTTCTGGTTATCAACCAAGCTCCTCAAGGTCTCCTCCAATGTTGGAGGCAACTGAATCTATGCTGGAGCTGATTGGGCTGCAACGGTAGTGGATAGATCAGTCAGCTTCGAAGAAGCTACTTGCAGCCAGTTGTTGATACCAGCCATTGTCTGAGACACCCTCAGAGCAGTCTGAGGATATGTGGAAGAGGTGGGGACTTATACTGGAATGGAAATAGAAGGGCCAGAGGGAGGCTCCGGGATGGCAGCAGCAGTGGAAGGCTCAGCAATAGTATAAGTCCCGACAGCAGTGGAAGTGGTGGCTTTGCTCTTGGCCTTGGTCCTTTCAAGTTGTACCAGAAGAATGGCGACTTTGGTTTTAACGTTACATCAAAGTCCATTCCCTCGACTCCCATGTCCTGAAAGTACATAGTACGGAAGTTCGGGAAGGGATAGGATCTCTCATTCTTCTGGACTATTCTGTTAATAAACCTTGCTGATATTCCCGATGTTGATCGGGAAGCCAGCCATAATTGCCCCCGCAATAAGAGCACGAGAGAGGGGCATGTCACTGTCGTGCAAGATAGGATCTATCCGGCTACACACAAATGTCTCCCAGACTTTAGCCTCAAAGCTCAGTGTGTTTCTGAAAATAGTATCCCCTGGTGTTAACCATTTCAGAGTAGTCCCAGGAATAGCAATAATCGAGGCCAACCACTGACAAGCTAAATCAGCCAAATTCACTTTCTCCAAGTATTGGGTCTCATCCTCATTGTTGAAATAAGCATACTCGTTGATTTCCTCTCCATTGAAAAGGATTTTCTTGTTCCAAACTTGTGTCAGGTATGTGCCCTTTTTTATGTGGGCAACATTGGCGTAAAACTCTTTTACCATAAATTCATTTGCCTCTTGAACCCCGCTGGTGAAGAATTTCCACCTCACCCTTTCGTTGAATTGCCTCTTGACGTTCGAGTTGTGGGGTATAAGGTCCCTCTCAATGAATGGACTCTCCAAGACAAGTGACCTCTGAGGCCACCACTCTCTGAACTTGTGATAAGCTGGTTCAGAGACAAATCGATCCTGCCACACTGTTGGATTTTGAGTCCTGAATAACCCTCCTGCATGTGCTTGGGTGTCATCACGCATGCCATCATCTGGGTATCATCAGAACTATCAAGATCAATTGAGGCATATGTGGTGGATGGAACTGCTACACCAGTGACCTAAGGAGGTCAAGAGTCACTAGATAAACCTAGGCTATTTGAAGAGCCTGATGTTGTAGGCTCGTTGACAAGATGCCTAGGTTGAGATTCGGCCTCTACCCGGGGTGCACCACTGTCCCCCTCCGAAACCTCCCGTGAGGGGACATATTCATTGGACTCTAATGGGTCGGGAGTTGCCCTCCGGAGTGTTGATTTGTTTCCTATAATCTTTCTTGGTCCTAGTGGTGTTGCCGGTTGTTTACCCCTACCACGACCACTAGAAGAATCACCCCTTCCGGGTTGTTTGTCTGAGGTACCTTGTGAACAAGCCATTGTCTGAAAACATGTCAATGAAGATCATTAGTACATGGTATACAAGTACTCAATTGAAGCACAGAGGTAAATGATGCAGATGATCAAAATCAGTTGCAGACAGACAAATTCGCTGTCAGTGGAAAAGTAAGCGTTGTCAGTGGAAAATTAACCGTTGTAGCATAATGGTGGGGATCAGAGAAACCACACTCTGAAGTTGAAAACTGCAGACCGCAGAAAAATGAGCGTGGTCGCGAAAGTCTCACCGATGTAGCGGAAAAACAAATGCGGCCGCGGAATCTATTGTACCATTCTCTGAATCTCAACTCCGCTATCAGCGAAAAAGTGGCCACTGCAGCGGAAAGCCAACTGCTGTCAGCGAAATTATGGCCGCTGCAGCGGAATTGTTCATTCAAAAAGTCCAATCACATAATAATCCGCTGACCGCGGATTTATGGTCCGCTGCAGCGGAATTCAACTAAAACGTGTACTGACAACTTGTTTAAGAACTAGGGTTTAATCAACTAACAAAATTAAACATGAAGTATTTGAAATTGAAAACCCTAGACCCTATTAGGCAACAATAATTCACTACCCATTGATTTTAACCCACTTGGTAAAACATGCTTAAGAATTAGGTCTATAATTACCCCATTTAAGAAAAGAAAAATTAAAAAGAAACAAATAAAAAGATGAAAATCTACAATTAAAATTAAGAATTTGAACATACTAGTGTAGGATGCTAACTTGTTAGAATATTGAAGCTTAGATGCACAGTGAAAGGGGCTATGAACAGTAAAAAGGACTATGGGATGTAAAAGTGTGAAAAGGGTAAAAGAAGGGGTCCCCCTATATTTATACTTGAAATTGGTCCCCAACCGACATACCAAGCGCGGCAGCAAAAGTTTACCGCTGACCACGCTTTTTCCCTTTTTGAAGAGATGGGCCTTGAACATTTTCGTTGTCCGCAAAATTTTGGCCGTTGCAGTGGAAAGGGTTTGCTGTCAGCGGAATTTTAGATGCTGCAGCGGAACAAACTTCAGTGAGCATGCTATTTGTATTCCATCCTTCCGCTGCCGCGGAACCTAAACCGCCCAAGCGCAATTGAAACTGCTGACCGTGGATTTTTGAACGCGGCAGCGGTTTTTCACAGCCTTAGCTCATTTTCCAGAATGTGTTCCCGCACTGCATCAATCATGTCCTACACCAATCTCACAAACAGGTTAGTTCAAGAAAATCTAATCTAAGAAGAAGAAACAAAAAGAAAGAAATAACATTTTGGTTGCCTCCCAAGAAGCGCCTGATTTAACATCGCGCCACGACGCAGGTTGCCATAATCAAGTGAATTTCAACAAAGACACCACGTGGCTATCCTCAAATTTCCCCAAGTAGTGCCTTACCCGATGCCTATTCACATGAAAATTTGCACCATTTTTGTTTTTTAGATCAAGGGCACCAAAAGGTGTGACCAACACCACCTCGAATGGACCACTCCACTTTGATTTGAGCTTGCCGTGAGTTAAAGAGTAATACCAGACCGCGCACTTTGAATTCCGAGTTCTTGGCATATTGTCATGCAAATACTTCATTTTCTCCTTATACAAATAAAAGCTTGCATAAGCATGAAATCTAAACTCGTCAAGCTCATTGAGATGATAAACACGAAAATTTGCAGCAGTGTCCCAATCCAAATTCAACTTTTTCAAGGCCCATAGTGTCTTATGCTCCAGCTCAACCAGTAGGTGGCATGCTTTACCATACACCAACTGGTACGGGGACATACCGATCGGGGTCTTGAAGGCAGTCCTATATGCCCATAGTGCGTCATCAAGCTTTCTTGATCAATCGGTCCTATTGGCATTCACGGTCTTGGACAAGATGTTCTTGATTTACCGATTTGAGACTTCAACTTGCCCACTAGCTTGAGGATGGTAAGGAGTGGACACTTTGTGATTTACCCTATACTTGGCAAGCAACGTATCAAAAGCCCGATTATAAAAATGAGATCCCCTGTCACTTATGATTGCCTGAGGTGTCCCAAACCGTGTGAAAATGTTCTTCTTGAGAAAACCAACTGCACTCTGGGTTTCATTATTGGGAAAAGCCACGGCCTCGACCCATTTTGAGACATAATCCACCGCCACGAGAATGTAGGTATTTCCACACGAACTAATAAAAGGGCCCATGAAGTCTATGCCCCACACATCAAATATATCAACTTCAAGGATCGTTGTGAGGTCATTTCATGCTTCTTTGATATGCCGCCCGCTCTTTGATATTCGTTGCACCTCTTCATCAATTCACTCGCATCTTTATACAAAGTTGGCCAATAGACCTCAAAACTTTAGAAGGTTTCCTTGCCCGACCGTGATGACCACCGTAGGGCGAGGAATGGCAAGAATCAAGAATGGTCATTTGTTCTTCCTCGGGGACACACCGGCGAATGACTCCATCATTGCAAATTTAAAAAAGTACGGATCATCCCAATAATAATCCAAGATGTCCCGGCTAAGCTTCTTCCTTTGGTTAGAAGATAGCTCACACGGGACAACACCAGTAACAAAAAAGTTGGCAATGTCCGCAAACCAAGGCATGTAATGCATAAATACCGAAATAGATGCTCATCCGGAAAAGCATCATTGATCTAAAGACGATCTTTTGGCCTTCCTTGCTCCTCTAACTGGGACAAATGATCGGCAACTTGATTTTTTCTCCCCTTTCTATCAACAATTTCTAGATAAAATTCCTGGAGCAACAAGACCCACCTCATAAGCCTAGCTTTGGAATCCTTCTTTGTCATAAAGTACCGGAGCGCCGCATGATCGGTGTGCACAATCACCTTGGAGCCCATGAGGTAGGGCCTAAAATTTTCCATAGCAAATACAATAGCCAACAATTCCTTTTCAGTGACGGTATAGTTAACTTGGGCGTCATTCATGGTTTTGCTTGCATAAAATACAGGATGAAAACTTTTGTTCACCCGTTGGCCCAAGACCGCTCCCACCGCCACGTCACTTGAGTCACACATGAGC
This sequence comes from Nicotiana undulata, assembly GCA_005239495.1. Taxonomy (NCBI): domain Eukaryota; kingdom Viridiplantae; phylum Streptophyta; class Magnoliopsida; order Solanales; family Solanaceae; genus Nicotiana; species Nicotiana undulata. The sequence continues at coordinate 28,389 of ML275216.1, read as the reverse complement.
TCAAAGGGAGAGCTCCAATTTGGTTTGGTGATTATCGGAGTGGTAGTTAACTTGTACTTCAGCAACTCAAAGGCTTTCATACATTCCTCATTGAACTCAAATTTGGCGTCCTTCTCCAATAGCTTGCATAAGGGATTTACCACTTTGGAAAAATCTTTAATGAATCGCCGGTAAAATCCCGCATGCCCAAGGAAACTTCAGACCCCCTTGACGGAAGTCGGAGGAGGAAACTTGGAGATAACTTCGATCATATCTTTATCCACTTCAATGCCATCTTTTGAGATTTTATGACCGAGGACAATGCCCTCCTCGACCATGAAATGGCATTTCTCCCAATTCAACACAAGGTTGGTTTCTTCATATCGGGCGAGAACTTTATCAAGATTTTGCAAACACTCCTCAAATGAGTCCCTGACCACACTGAAGTTGTCCATGAATACTTCCAAGAATTCCTCCACCATATCCGTGAAAATTTCCATCATGCACCGCTGGAATGTGGCGGGTGCATTGCACAAACCGAATGGCATTCTTGAAAAAGCAAATGTCCCGTAGGGACATGTGAAGGTTGTTCTCTCATGATCTTCTAGGGCTATGGGTATCTGATTGTAGCCTGAATACCCATCCAAGAAACAATAAAAGGCCCGCCCAGCAAGTCTATCAAGCATCTGGTCCAAAAATGGCAAAGGAAAGTGATCCTTTCGGGTCACCTTGTTCAGTTTCCTGTAATCCATACAAACCCTCCAGCCAGTCACGGTCCGAGTGGGAATCAGCTCATTCTTTCCATTCTGCACGACTGTTATGCCACCCTTTTTCGGAACACGTTCTATTGGTGAAGTCCAAGCACTGTCAGAGATTGGATAAATAACTCCAGCATCGAGCCACTTGATCATCTCCTTTTTGACCACCTCTTTCATTGCCTCGTTCAACCTCCGTTGATGTTCTACGGAAGGTTTTGCATCATCTTCAAGAATGATTTTTGTATTGGTAACAAAAATAGACTTCACACGTGTAATATATCTGATGACAAGGAAATCTACGTGGAGCAATGGAAACATGACAGCTGGTCGGAAACTTAGAAAGAGGTACAAGACAAAGAGGAATGAAATAGAATACACACGAGATGATTAGACGCGGAACTCTAGTCTAATCGAGGAGGTGAAGAGACACGGTCATAATGAACCAAGGAGGAATAAAGAGCAGATTCAAAGATCTTCAATCAATGTGCCAAACGTTACATAATCTTCACGCAACAGTTATGATTACCTATTGTAACGTTACATTAAATGATATTATTAGTCAATAATGCTCAATCATTAAGAAGAGTAGGCGTTATATTAAGAAATTCCCTATTAAAGGGAGTAAGATCTCACTTGTATGGATACGATCGAACCACTACTTAAATATACTTATTTTCATGCATTTTTATTGCTTCTTTATTACAAGTTTAATTATTATTATTAGTTAATTTCCTTGGTTATCAGAAGCCTGAGTACTTCTTAAAATAGCTTTGATTGAGAATCTAATTCTTTGGTTAAACAAATTGGTTTCGTTACCTAAAATCTCATAATCTTTGTTTTTTCTCAAATTAACTTTCTCGAATTGTAACGACCCAGCCGGTCCTTTTGCGTATTAGGATCCTGTTTCCTTAAATAAAACCTTACATAGCAGCTATTCGTGCTTTATGACTTGCGCGAGCGGGTGGTTCAGGATTTGGGGATGGTCTGGGTGATTTAGGAACATTTGGTTCCTTAAGGTTGGCCTAATTGGCCAAGTTTGACTTCGGTCAATATTTTGAGCAAACGACCTCGGAATCGAGTTCTGACAGCTCCAGTAGGTCCGTATGATGATTTCAGACTTGGGCGTATGTTCGTCTCGGGTTTTCGATGACCCGGGAGCATTCCGGCCCCCGAAATGGAAATCAAGATTTCCTTAACTTTGAAATTCAGGTTGGAACGTGATTTTATGCTATCCAGGTCCGAACGGAATTCTGAGATCGGGAATAGTTCCGTCATGTCATTTATGACTTGTCTACAAAATTTGAGGGAATTCCGAGTAGTATAGGTCGGTTTTGGTGCATCGTTATGGAAATCAAGAATTTTAAAGTTTTAAGTTATGAATTCATGGGTTTTGGGGTGTGATTTTGAGTGTTAGCATTGTTTTGAGTATTCCGAGGGCTCGAGCAAGTCCGTTTTATGATTTAGGACTTGTTGGTATATATGGACGGGGGCTCGAGTGGGCCCAGTTGCCTCCCGAACACCACACGAGGTCAAAAACTAGCTAAAACAACTGCTGGTGCACTATTGCTGGTGTGACCGCATGTGCGGTTTCCCAGCCGCAGGTGCGGGACCGCTTTTGCGGTCCCAGCCTCGCAGGTGCGAAAACCTAGGGGTCCCCCTTCTTTCGCAGGAGCGGGTCAACTGGTGCGGAAACCCCTCCGCAAGTGCGACCCCAGCCCCCTTGCCCAATTTCAGCAGGTGCGAGCCGCAGGCGCGGGACCGCAGGTGCGGTCCAAGAGCCGCAGATGCGGAAGTCGTTGTAGCCAGCAGTATATAAGTGCAAAACTCGGGTTCTTCTTCATTTTTCACATTCTAAACTCCATTAAAGGGCTTAGGAGCTTGGGAAAACCTGTCCGCGATCAGTTCCAGTAGAGGTAAGTACTTCCACTCCATTTTCTAGTTTAATTCACGAATTTGCCAAGGGAATTAGCTACAAATTATAGGAAAATTCGGGTTTAGGGTAGTAAATTGGGACTTTTGATAATTTGGTGAATTATCCAATTTTGTTATGAATTCATGTATAAATCAAATAATCATGATCCTTAGGCTTCGGGTAAGTGATTCCTTCGAGAATTTTCGAAATCCAAGCGCGTGGGCCCGGGGTTAAAATTCCAAAATCCTTCAACAATGCCTAATTTCGGGTTTATTGGTTGATTCTTCTTCTTTTGAACTGAAATTGATTCAATTATACCATGTTTGGCTAGTTACGAGCCGTCGAGAGTAGATTCGGAGATTCGGGCGCATCCTTGATCCGATGGGTGATCCTGTCACGAGGTGAGTCTCATTTCTAACCTTGTAAGAGGGAATTGTCCCCATAGGTGTTCTATGTGTTGTATGTTTGTGTTTGGGGGCTACGTACGTACCATGTGACGAGAGTCCATACGTAGCGACTACTATTGTCACGTCCGGGTAGCTTAGGACCACAGCATGCCGTGTATTCTGCCTTAAATGAACTATATGATTAGATTCATGCTTTTATATATGTTACTGTTTACCTGAGCTTTCATTTACTTAAATAGTTGGAAAGGATTGTGGTGAAATGAACCTTACATTCTGTATGCGCATGTTGTCGCTTCTTAATTTATATCCCGCGAGCGATATGTAATTTCCTTCACTCTTATGGGAGCGGGACGTACGCCATGGCGGATTTATAGTGTTGGTACGGGCTGGTCGATCCCCAGCAGTGCACCGAGATTTAAATAAGAATGCACTTTTGGTACGGGCCGGTCAATCCCTGGCAGTGCATGGATGAAGTTATACTATTATATGATATGATTACATTGATAGACGCACTCTTGGTACGGGCCGGTCAATCCCCGGCAGTGCGTAGGCAGGATATTGTTAAGCATGCACTCTTAGTACGGGCCGGTCGATCCCCGGCAGTTCATAGCTATTCTTCCCCATGTTAGATTAAATTGATAGACGCACTCTTGGTACGGGATGGTCGATCCCCGGCAGTGCGTAGGCAGGATTATTGTTAAGCATGCACTCTTGGTACGGGTCGGTCGTTCCCCGGCAGTGCATAGCTATTCTTCCCCATGTTATGATTACATTGATAGACGCACTCTTGGTACGGGCCGGTCGATCCCCGGCAGTTGCGTAGGCAGGATTATTGTTAAGCATGCACTCTTGGTACGGGCCGGTCGATCCCCGGCAGTGCATAGCTATTCTTCCTCATGACTCCGACCGGTTGTCTTACTCCTGTGTGCGCATGTCTGCTTGGTACCGCTTTCCTAATTTGTGATTTGACAGATGTTTGGGAAGAGGGACAGTTAAGTTGTTATTGCTTTCAATATTTATTTGGAAACTATGTATTCTCTTTGCAACGGTGGTGCACTGTTTACATGTCTACTGCTTTCCATATATCCTGTTTATACTATCAGTGTTGGACCTTAGTGAGTATCGAGTCGATCTCTCGTCACTACTTCTTCGAGATTAGACGTGATACTCACTGAGTACATATTTATTTATGTACTCATGCTGCACTTTCTACTCTTCTGTACTTGACTGTACAGGTCCGGAGGCTGGTATACCTGATTATCAGGCCGGTGCTAGGTATTGATCGCGTGACTATACTTCACAGTGAGCTGCTCTTCCTGGCGACTTCCTGGCAGCACCCTGGAGTTTCTTTTGTCATATTCTCTGTCTATTTTATTCAGACTGAGGCTCTGTATATATTTTAGACATTGTATATTCAGTAGTTGCCCGTGACATTCGTGACACTAGTTCCTGGCACACACGTAGTTTGTATTTTGGGTTTGGGCTGTGTATCTATATATGTGCTTCGGTTTGGCCCTGTGCCTTTATATTTTCATGATTTTTAATGTCGTATCATGCTAGCATTATGTTAATTGTCTAAACTTGGTAATTTCCGACATGTTTAGATCAGACGGCCAAGGGGATAACATCTAGTGTCTTCTATATTAGATTGCCTAACCCCGTTGTTGGGCGCCATCGCGACCTGAATTAGGATTTGGGTTGTGACATGAATCATGTCAAATACCAATGACAATAACCAACAAGTAATGGAACTCGAGTTCTATCGCCTCAGGGATCCCCACGAGGTTCAAGGGACAACTCCCCAGAAAGATATACAACTCACAATAATGATCAAATTGGAAATGAGCAAACAGGAGAACAAGACCCTGTGAAGCTGATGGTTGGTGAATATATGAGTGAAGCTCTTCAAGCTTTCATGAGAGGGATACCGGTTGTATCACCTACGCCTCCTCCAAACAACACCGTAACCACAGAAAATCCACAATCCGGACTAGCAAACTCAGGAAGTAGAGGCACTCCAAATGAATCTCTTGAAGAAAGACCAGGTATGTCTAATAATTCAGATTTACAATCTTTAATACTAACCTTGCAGAAACAGGTGAAGGAACAAAACGATCATATCGAACAATTTCCCGGAGTACCACCTGTCATCAAGGGTGTCGATATTGATAGATATTCCCAACAACCCTGGAAGCCAAGTGCAACACCTTTGCCGATTCCCAAGAAATTCAAAATGCCTGACATACCAAAGTAAGATGGAACAACCGATCCGCGTGATAACGTTACTGCTTTCACCACAGGAGTGAAAGGAAACGACTTGACTAAGCAAGAAATTGAATCCATGTTGGTCAAAAAGTTTGGAGAAACACTCACCAAAAGAGCATTAACATGGTATTCTCTCTTACCCGAAAATTCTATTGATTCTTTTGTTAAGCTTGGAGACACGGAGTTGCTCCGTGAATTCGTAGGCAGGTTTCAACGTGAAAGGATGTTGTTCAAAGAGTGCCTGACAATTGGGCAGCTATGGCATTTGCGAGCAATTTAAATGATAAAAGCTCTGAAGCCACGAAGAGACTCAAAGAAATCTAGAGAGAGTTCCCAGCTATGACATGGAACGATGTTTATAACAGGTACAACACCAAGTTATGAATAGAAGAGGATACCATTGCACAATCAAAAGCAGAACACATTGACCAGTTCTAGACGCTCTGAATCAGAAAGGAGAGCTGGTAAAAACAGGTACGATCCGTACTTAGGACCTTCGGGACGAGAGGCTCGTTCCAAAATTGAAAACACACGATCTGATCATAGACCGTCAAATAGATATTCGAGCTCATCATCATCAAGATCCAGAAAGTATCGAGACGAGCGAAATAGAGGTAATGCGAGAATTGGAGACTACAATTTCAATGTAAGTACTTCCGAGTTAATTACAGTATTAAGAAATATGGGTGATAAAGATGTCCCAAAGAAATGATATCAAATCCAAACAGAAGGAATCCAGACTTTTGGTGCGAATTTCACAACGATCATGGGCACATAACATCAGACTACCGGTTATTGCAAGGTGAGGTAGAACATTTATTAAAACAAGGCTACCTAACATAACTATTTAGTGAAAAAGGTAAACATGCATATATGAAGAACAGGCAGGAGCCCCCAAAACCACCATCTCCAAAGAGAACAATAAATGTGATAGATGGAGGAGAGGTGAATGGCGTAACTTATACTTCAGCAAAAAGGGCGACCAAATTCACAGTGACCCACAGGAAACGAACTCGTGAGACTTTAGAGGCTAACAACATCTCGTTCGGTGACGCAGATGCTGAGGGATTATTTCTCCCACACAACGATGCACTGGTAATATCTCTACTTATACATGACACTAACGTGAAGATAGTACTGATTGATCCAGGTAGCTTGGTAAATATCATTTTGCTGAGGGTTGTGGAAGAAATGTTAATGGGGGACTATGTAATTCCAAAAGCATGTTCCTTATCCGGGTTCGACAACTCTACAGTCATAACTATCGTGCCCCCTTTTTTCCCAACTCCTTTCGGGTCGGTCATGGTTTTTTGACATTATTGGGACAACTCATTTCCTTTTGAGAAAGGGATATGCAAATATTAGGAGAGTCACCACCTAACGAGTTAAGGTGTGTTAGGGCACCTATTTGGGGTCATTTACAAACAAGATTAGATAACCAGAGAAAGGGCAAGAGCTTGAAATTACTCCAAGGGGAAGGTGTTAGGCACCCCTCAGAGTCCACAATTGTGGTTCCCGACCAAACAACTTTGTGAATTTGAGCACATAGCAAATAGGCAATTAATGTTTAAAACAAGTAAAGGGCTTTGAAAGAATCGCAGTCTAAGCACACATGTGTTGCAAAATTTTAAAAATATTTAATGTCTAAGTAAGATTTTTGAAAGAGTTATGATCTAAGCATGCATATAAAGGATAAGGGGGAGCCCTAGGTTGTTTGTCATATGGATCACATCAGTACAATACCCGGTAATCACTCCTCAAAGAAGGTCTACACGTGGTATTAGTGCACCGGTCATCATATCCATATCTACCCTTCCCACCCCGTAAAGGTTATTAAAGCGAGTGTTGGTCAACGACCTCTATTGCATGTTGTTACCCATCCCTTCCTAATAGTCCTGGAGGAGTTTAGGACGTCTACCTATAGGGGATGTTCTAGGAAAACCCTCAGGTTCAAAGGAAAAACACTAAGGCGACAAACAAAACATATAGGACTGCAATTAATGGGAACAGAGCAAAAGCAGATAAAAGGCTCAAGTTTTCCTCCACAATTAATGCAAATAGACAGCACGACTCAAACACAGTTAAGGGCAGTATTGCTAATTAGAACCCTAAAGCATGGTGTCTAATGTGTTCATAATATAAACAGATATGCAGACATTGTTTTTTTGTAATACAGAAAGATTCCTAATCAGTTTGCCTACTGATTTTAGAACTTGTTGAGTGTTAGGAAGCATACATAAAGAAGGCAGATTTCCAGTTTTCAACAGTTTGATCACCTAAGGCTTGCATAGGTGTGAGACAGTATACCAGTTTTAGAAGTAAGAAAAAAAATTGTTTGAACTAATGTTACTTAAACATACTGTCCTAGGCGTTCAAAACATAGATTTATTACCCGTTGATTGCGAAAACTGAGTGAAGTTGTTTTATTCCTTTTATGCATCAGTAGCTAGACTAGGTATGCTTAAGCGAGTATGAAATCTTAAAGACATGGTATCTAATGCACAGAGATGCAGAATGATGTATAGGCAGATTCTAAGCAGGATTTCCTAGATGCACAAACATTACAACGTTTAAACATGATTTCAGAAGATGTAAAGATGACATATTTATTAGTGTTGTTTATCCTAAATAGGATTTTTAAGTGTGCATGGCAGTAGGAAGCATGATATAGAAGATACCAGTTGTTAGCACATTTTCTAACGCAAGGTTTTCTAAGTGATATGACAGTAAAATAAATATCAAATGGTATGCTAATGCATAAAAAACAACCTAGGAGGCATGATTTCTAATGCATGATTTTGAACATATTGGTCCTAGACATGATTTTCTATTACCCCTTTCCCTTTTCACTATCCATCCCCAAGAGTTGTTTACAATAATTATTACATACCATTTGCATAAATTACATAAATGAATAAAGAAAAGAAGAAGTTACACTATAAGGAGCCTACTGATAGGACCAAGGTCTCCTGAAGTTCTCAATGCCATTAGTGTTTCACGACCTTTCATATAATCCAGGTGTGTCAGAGTTCCCTAAGGACCTTAAGGGATCTCGGGCAGTGCTCACACCCAGATTTTATAACCATACTGAGTAAGTGCAGTGTGGAAGGGCCAGCTCTAATGCATCAGAGTTCAGAGGGATCTCATGGGGATCCCAAAGCAGTCACACATTAGAGGGGAAGAACCTAGATTTCTAAGAGTAGAGTGAGAGTGCTTGACATTGTTTTGAAAAGGTTGAGTTGGAAAACAGTTTTTGAAACAACTTATTTGAAATAGGTTTTGGAAAACAACAGAAGGTTTCACTCTAAGAGAGAAACAATTGGAAAGAGAAAGGGAATAAGGAATTAGAACAACCAAAACAACACACATAGCACAAATGTAGAGAATAGAACTGTCTCAATAATCACAAGCATGGAGGTAAAGGGGTTGGGGACAAATAGGAATCACATAAGAGCAGGTACATAACAGGTAGGATTGCACATAAACTTAGAATCAGAGAAATCCTAAGAGGGGTGAGGGTTGAGGATGCAGTATAGACTTACACAGGAACCTAAATACCACAGAAGCAGTTTTACCACAAGGATGTTTATGCTAGGAATCAAAGTACCACAAGTGAAACAGAATCACATTGAAGGCTATTAAGGGGCTACATGCTGAGTTTAAGGAAAGAGATACAATAATCATACTAATAAAACAATAAGTAGACATGTTAAATGCAGGGTAGACAACAAAACAATAAATAAAAGCATAGTAGAAATAAGAAGAATTGAAATACCCCAAGAAGCATGTTGTTTTTGAGACTTTAAACTAAATTAAGGACATACCAGTTAAGATATAATAATCACAGAGTGAAAAGCGAGATAGTATAATACTCAGTCTTGGCTTGCAGCCGACTGAGAGTAGTAAGTAACTAGAAAGAAGAACAAGAGAGAATATGTGTGTGTGCGAGAGAGAGTTTAGAACAATGTATGTTCGTGTTTTGCTAATAACAGAGTAGAGGTACTTATAGTTCGAAAATAGGCAGAGAAAAAAATGGTAACAAGTAATAGTTCAACACAATTATAGAAGTAATTACAATTAGAATCCAATTAACACAAGTACTCCATTTAATTAAGGAGTCATAGTTCAAACAGACACAAACATTGTCAAGCAAGGAAAGGAATCAATTGAAAACAGATTTTACCACATAAGGAGTAGCAAAGAACAGATCATGCGATTAGGACCAAATACAGAGTAGACCAATTTAGGAAAGTGTATAAAAATTAATTTGACAACAGGTTTATTCACAGAAACAAGGCAAGGGATGATCAGATTCTAAAAATCAGTAAGGAGATCCTCGAATGAGGTTCCAATCATAGGGAATCAATATCAATTAAGAAAAATATCATACAAATAAGGAAACACTCGAAATCAGGCAATCAATATTTCTCAAAGGAAAAAATCACAATTTTAAGGAAAACTAAAAATGAGTAACGAATATAGTGTAAGAACCAATAAAGTACTAATCACACAAAATGATAAAACAATATTGATTTGAACAGAATAACATGTACTAAGCTAAAAATCATAAACCCTAATCGCGAAATTCGGGATTCGTAGCAAATAATTAAATAAGCCAGTAGACAATCATGGTTTAGGCATAAGTGAAAAAAATCAGAAACCCTAACAATGATTATAGAGCAAGAAATCACAAGAACACATAGAATATACACGAAAGCACAGTAGCCATGCTAGAACAGGTAAAGAATATTGCAAAAAGGAACTCGGACTCACAGATTGAACCCAGAAGTTTAGGGCTTTTAACAACAGATGAATCGAACAAAAGGAAAAAGCTCAGATGATGTTTAAACATGGTAAAAATCACAAGGTAATACTAGGAAATTAGGAAAAGAGCTGTTTTAAAAAGGATTTAAAACCCTAATTTCGAAAAGTGAAGGATCGTTTCATAAAACAAGGAGATCTTTGAAGAAAACATGTAAAACACCTCATAATACACATAGATCTATTACAGATCTAAAGAAATCGGAGGTTTCAAAGTTAGGGTTTTCAAAGAGAACCTAGAAGGGAGAAGAGAATAACTGAAAATTGCCGGTTTTAACCGGAAAGTGTAAAGATCTTACTCGGACAGCCATGGGTGGCCGAAAAAAATGCCATGAGATGGTAGAGGTGAGTGGACCGCCTCTGGTTCACTTGAAGTCCTCAAAATAGTGACACACGTTCAAACGGGGGAGCCATAAGGCTGGTAGGTGGTGAGACCACTATGGATCCCGGCAAGGAGATGGCCGGAGAAGGGCCAGGTTCACTAGGGGGAGTTGAAGAGACGAGAGAGAGTTGATAGAGAGTTGGGAGAGACGGCTAAGAAGTGAGAGGGAGAGAATGAGAGACAGGGGGGGTAGTCTTAGGTTAATTATGGTAAGGGAGTATTTGGACCGTTGATCAGATTTGATTAACGGACGAGATTGCATCAGGGTAAGGTCGGGTAGTGTAGTGTATTGAGCTTGGGGGTCTGGGCTAATTTAATTGGGTTAGGGACCAGGTTTAATTTAGGCTAGAATTTAAATAAAAAAGGGGCTAGCTGTTAAATACTTAATTAACTAGATAAACAATTTATAAAAATAGTTGATAAATTATAAAAATGAAATCGATGTTTAGTAAATTAAATTAAAATAATTAATTAGTATTAAAAATATAAATGACTAATTACTGGATAAAAATAGCATAAAACATACGATTAGGCTATAATTGCAAAGTTATTGCAATTATAGTCAAAGAGTGCTAATTTGGCTAATTGTAAAATAATTTGGTCTTAATAGGACCAAAAAATAATACATTAAGTCAAGAAATATTTTTGAAATCATTTGTTATGCAATTTTGTAATTAATTAATAGAAATAAAATGCCAGATAAATAAAAAAATAAATTAATAAAAATGTAGGAAAAATTATAGAAAAATACCATTTGCTATGAAAGCATGCTTTTGAAGGTATATATGCAAGTTAAAAATCTTTTGAGGAAAAATTGGGTATCAACAGCTGTCCCTCTTTACCCTGGAAGGATGAAAGAGTTGTCGGGTAAAGATATGATGGCCAATTTTGACCGAGCGAAATGATTTGGAGAGATTTAGGCCGCACCCTGGCTTTTGAGTTGCCTACATATACCTGGGTTTACAGGAATAGGGTCGTATGTAGTTCCGGACCCATCAACGAAGTATACCGATGGAGTTATCACAAGAACGGATGCACATATAGGCTGGATGAGTGAACGGTTTGCGGGAGTGGTTAGGAGAACTGGAGCGGGACCGCTCCTGCTAGGATAGCCATCGCTTGCCGGGTTACTTGCAAATAAAACAATACAAGCGTATATTGTGTGCAAATTTAAACATGATGCAAGTTCCCATCGGACTATGAATGTTGTCTTTGGACGGTTAAGGATGACATCCTCAGACCATGACGTCCTCAGACCATGACGTCCTGGGCCATGAATTGTTTGATGAAGGATTCGCAGTCCATGAAATGATGTTCTCGGGCCATGAAGATGGTGCCTCCGAACGATGACGCCTTTGAATAATGAAATGCAAGATTGAGAGAGATCCTCAAGCCATGACATGGTGTTCTCGGGCCATGAAGATGGTGCCTCCGAACGATGACGCCTTTGAATAATGAAATGCAAGATTGAGAGAGATCCTCAAGCCATGACATGGTGTTCTCGGGCCATGAAAATGGTGCCTCCGAACGATGACGCCTTTGGAGAGGTTGGCGATATTTCAGCCCATGAAATGCAGTAATATGATGCTGACAAGATAGAGCTTAGTCTTGCGTTTTGAAGGGCAGAGCTTAGCCCGAAAGAAAAGCGAATAAAATAGTGCTTGAGAGACAGCGCTTAGTCTCGATGAAAAATTAAACTGGAGGCAGAGCATAGCCACATGCAAGTAGGAAGGTACAAAGGTAGCCTTATGCAAGTGGAAGGCAAAAAGTTATCCTTATGCAAATGGAGGTAGAGCTTAACCTCATGCAGATGGAGACAGAGCTTAGTCTCATGCAAACGGAAGGCAGAAAGGTAGCCTTATGCAAGTGGAAGGCAGAAAGTTAGCCTTTGCAAATGGAGGTAGAGCTTAACCTCATGCAGATGGATATAGAGCTTAGTCTCATGCAAACGGAAGGCAGAAAGGTAGCCTTATGCAAGTGGAAGGCATAAAGGCAGCCTTATGCAAGTGGAGGTAGAGTTTAACCTCATGCAGACGGAGACAGAGCTTAATCTCATGCAAACGGAATGCAGAAAGGTATCCTTATGCAAGTGGAAGGCAGAAAGTTAGCCTTATGCAATAGTAAATAAATGACAATAAAGTTTCTTATCTGGTAGCAGATTGCAGTATTATGACTGTTGCGAGCATTGTGACTATGGGCCATTGTTTTGTTTGTGATGATAGCAAATGTTAGTAGGTGCGACGACTTTGAGAATCGTATATTTGAACAACGTTTGTCTTTGGGCGGACAGTAAATTTGGGCTTTTGCAACCTTTGTGCCTGCATCCAAAGAAAAATTGTTAGTTCTGTAAATGGGGAAGGTTGGTTCGTATCCCCGCCGTCTCTGGTTGACCTGTCCGGCTTGATTTGACGATTCTGTTCATATCATCGGGGTAGCGTTAGCTAAACAAAGTTGTTTTCAAGAGTAAGTATGCATGATTTGTAAAGATATAGTATAAACATATATTTTAAAAATAGTTTAGATGAACCAACGACCGTGACACAGTTCAAGACATTGCAACCTCTCATGCTACGGAATTTTGAGGGTCCTCTTAAAAATTCTGCCCCAGTTTGATGGGTTGACGCTTCTAACTGTTGCGCATGCGGCGATCAGCTAAACTTGTTTCGGAATTTTGAGGGTCCTCCTAAAAATTCTGCCCTAGTTTCCAATTGCAAGGTAAAAAAGAATTTTATTGAATTGTGACCGAACCCATAGGGCTGCCTACGTATCCCCTCTTAAACGGGAATCAAGTCAGGCGTAGTTCAATTTACATCATTTGAGAAAGCATAAAGATTATGCATAGTAGAGTTTGACTGCATCTAAATTGATCAGCTTTGGCCAGACTTCTCCGTCCATTTCTGCGAGTATAAGTGCTTCTCCTGTCAGCACTCTATGAACCATGTACGGACCCTTCCAGTTGGGAGAAAATTTCCCTTTGGCCTCATCCTGGTGTGGAAAGATTTTCTTTAACACCAGCTACCATAGTGTGAATCTCTCGGCTTGACTCTCTTGTTGAAGGCTCTGGTCATCATGTTCTGATATAATTGGCCATGACAGACTGCGTTCATTCGCTTTCCGTCTATGAGGGCTAGTTGTTCATAACGGCTCCTTACCCATTCTGCGTCGCTGAGCTCAGCTTCTTGTATGATTTTAAGAGATGGAATCTCAACCTCGACAGGAATAACAGCCTCTGTACCGTAAACAAACATATAAGGAGTTTCCCCAGTTGACGTGCGGATTGTGGTGCGATACCCCAACAAAGCAAATGATAACTTCTCATGCCACTGCTTATGCTTTTCTATCATCTTTCTCAATATCTTTTTGATGTTTTTGTTGGCAGCCTCAACAGCTCTATTCATCTGAGGTCTGTAAGCTGTGGAGTTCTTGTGTTTGATTTTGAATGTTTCAAACATGGCTTTCATCAAGTCACTGTTGAGATTAGATCCATTATCAGTGATGACTGATTCTGGAACTCCGAACCGACAAATAATGCGGTCGCGGACAAAATCGGCCACGACTTTATTAGTAACTGCTTTGTAGGATGCTGCTTCGACCTATTTGGTGAAATAATTAATGGAAACCAGAATAAACCTGTGTCCGTCAGAGGCGGCAGGCTCGATTGGTCCAATAACGTCCATGCCCCAGGTGGCGAATGACCACGGTGAACTCGTTGCATTAAGCTCACTCGGATGTACCTTTATCATATCCCCATGTATCTGACATCGGTGTCACTTTCGGACATACTGGATGCAGTCCGTATCCATGGTAATCCAGAAATAACCGGCTCGAAGTATCTTCTTTGCCAAAATAAAACCGTTCATATGTGGGTTGCATGTCCCTGCGTGAATTTCTTCCAATAATTTTGATGCTTCCTTTGCGTCAACACACCTTAATAGCCCCAAATCGGGAGTCCTCCTATACAAGATTCCTCCGATGTGAAAGAAATTGTTGGATAATATCTGAAGTATGCACTTCTGAGTGGTATTTGCAAGCTCTAGGTATTCTCCTTTTTCCAAGTACTCCTTGATATCATGGAACCAATGATTTTCGTCTGCTTCTTCTTCAACATGGGCACAGTAAGCTGGTTGATTGTGGATTTTTACTAGAATAGGATCAATGAAATTCTTATCTGAATGATGTACCATAGATGACAGAGTAGCCAAAGCATCAGCGAACTCATTCTGGATTCTTGGGCATGCCGAATTCTACCTTTGTGAATCTCCTTCTCAGCTCCTGTACATGATGTAGATGTGGCAATATCTTGGAATTCTTGGTCGCCCATTCTCCTTGTATCTGGTGTACCAGTAAGTCCGAGTCACCAATCACTAACAACTTCTGGACGTTCATGTCGATGGACATGTTGAGCCCTAAGATGCAAGCCTCGTATTCAGCCATATTATTGGTGCAGGGAAAATCTGAGTTTTGCGGATACCGGATAATGCTGACCGGTTTCTGATATCAGAACTGCTCCAATACCAACCCCTTTGAAGTTTGATGCTCTATCAAAGAACATCCTCTAACCGTCGTAGGATTCTGCAATGTCTTCTCCTACGAATGATACCTCTTCATCGGGAAAATACATTTTCAGGGGTTCGTATTCTCCTTCCACAGGATTCTCAGCAAGATGGTCTGCTAGTTCCTGTTCTTTTACAGCCTTTTGATTTATGTAAATAATGTCGAACTCGCTCAGCAGGATTTGCCACTTGGCTAGCTTGCCAGTGGGCATGGGCTTCTGAAAGATGTACTTTAGTGGATCCATCCTGGATATGAGGTATGTGGTGTAGGCACAGAAGTAATTCCTTAGCTTCTGGGCGACCCAAGTCAAAGCACAGCAAGTGCATTCCAATAAAGAATACCGGGCCTCATACGGAGTGAACCTCTTGCTGAGGTAGTAGATTGCTTGCTCCTTTCTTCATGTTTCATCATGTTGCCCAAGAACGCAACCGAAAGCTCCGTCTAACACTGAAAGGTAGAGTAATAGAGGTCTATTTGGCTCAGGCGGCACCAACACTGGAGGTGTTGACAAATACTTCTTGATCCTGTCAAAAGACTTTTGACAATCCTCGGTCCACTTGGTTGCGGCATCCTTCTTTATCATCTTGAAGATCGGTTCACAAATGACTGTAGATTGGGCTATGAATTGGCTGATGTAATTAAGTCTCCCCAGGAAACTCATAACATCCTTCTTGTTCTTCGGTGGTGGAAATTCCTGAATGGCTTTGACTTTGGATGGATCCAATTCAATTCCCCGGCGGCTTACAATGAACCCCAGTAACTTCCTAGTAGGAACCCCAAATGCACACTTCGCAGGGTTTAGTTTCAGATTGTATTTCTTAACCTGTTGAAGAACTTCCTCAAATCTTCCATGTGATCATCAGCTTTCTTTGATTTGATAATGACGTCGTCCACATACACTTCAATCTCTTTGTGAATCATGTCATGGAATATAGTAGTCATAGCCCTCATGTAGGTGGCCCCTGCATTCTTCAGGCCGAATGGCATCATCTTGTAACACTATACTCCCCAGGGCTTAATGAACGCTGTTTTCTCAGCATTTACTTCATCCATCCAAATTTGATGATAACCAGCGAAGCAATCTAAGAATGACTGTAACTCATGTTTGGCGCAGTTTTCAATCAGAATGTGTATATTTGGCAAAGGGAAGTCGTCTTCCGGACTGGACCAGTTGATATCCCGATAATCGACAAAGATTCTGACCTTCCCGTCCTTCTTCGTCACAGGTACAATTTTAGCTAACCATGTCGGGTACTCGACTACCCGGAGAACTTTGGCGTTGATCTGCTTGGTAACTTCTTCTTTGATTTTCAAACTCATGTCGGGTTTGAACTTTCTGAGCTTTTGCTTTATTGGTGGACACAGTGGATTGGTTGGCAGTTTGTGAGCCACAATAGATGTACTTAGACCAGTCGTGTCATCATACAACCAGGTGAATATGTCCTCATACTCCTTCAAAAACTCTGTGTATTCCTTCCTTTCTAATGGCGACAAATGAATGTTGATGCGTGTTTCCTTGACGTTCTTTGAATTCCCCAGATTGATAACTTCAGTATCGTCCAGGTTGGACTTAGGTCTGTTCTCAAAGTTCTCAATTTCCTTGACAATCTAGTCGGGTATATCATCTTCCTCTGAATCAATGTCCGTTTGCTGCGTTGTCTCATTGTACATCACAATCATCGGTTCATCAAGATAAGTAATAGTAATGTTGTATTTGATAAAGTAATGGGAGAAAACAGTAGCAAATAAATATGAGATTCATAAGGATATTGGAAATGCTTTGATAAAACGAATAATTATTTTGAACATTGAAGATCTTATTGCAGGAATTGAAAATGCAGAAAAGGAAAGAAATTCATTTAATAAAAAGTAAATAGTGCTTGTTCATTAGCCTTGCTACCCCGGGACTCGGCAAGCTTTGGTCGTACGGATGGAGCAGTTCTTGAGATGAGCTCCTCTGCTCACTGCCTGTATGGAAGGGCCTTCCTCCCCCTCCTCCTCGAGAACAACACAGCAATCCATGTCCCCATCGTCTAGAAACAAGTCCCTCATTGCCGCCAGTGCTTCTTTTTCATCGGACCCATAGATGATATCAGCCTGCTGGAAAGTCTGCTCCAAATGAGGTATTGGCTGCACCAAGGGGTAATAGTGACCGTGCCATGGGGGCGACCAGTTTTTGAATTCTTCCCATGTATATTCATACCCCAGACCGAAAGTAGTACCATGTTTCTTGAGCTTGATGGGTTTCGTGATCCCTTGGAGGTTCTTACCGAGCCCTTTGCCTGGCTCGTATCCTCCCCAATTCAGGATGCTCTCGATCTTGCTATCCCACCATTTGTCCTTGTCGACAGCATTGACCCGCTCGATATGGTAGTAGGTTCCTCCACCCAGCTTTCTCTTTCCATCAATTACAGGGATAGACTGGCGATTGTAAATAGGGTTGCTACCATTGCCGTGGATGATCACCTCTTGGTGGTTCCACTCGAATTTACTACCTGATGTAGTGTTGACGCTACGGCCCCAGCTGCATGGATCCAGGGTCATCCTAATAGCAGATTGTAAGATGCCGGCACATCTATCACCTGAAAGTCCACCTCGAACCAAGTCAGTCCCATCTGCAGACATAGACTAATCTCTCCAATGGTAGACCTTTGAGAACCGTCGAAGTCCTTACGTTGATTGCTCCATCCTTTATCTCATGTAGTCCCTTACCCAACTTCTTGAGTGTTATCAGCGGACATATGTTAAGACTGGACCCTCCGTCGACAAGAATCCTGGTTATGAAATAATCTTCGCATTGCACGGTGATGTGCAGAGCCTTGTTATGTCCCAATCCCTCAGGTGGCAACTCGTCTTCGTGAAAAGTGATTTTGTGGCTTTCCAGTACTTGGCCTACCATGTTGGCCATTTCCCGCTAGTGATGTTGTTCGGTACATAGGCTTCACTCAACACTCTCAGCAAAGTAGTTCTGTGCGTCTCAGTGTTCTGCAGTAGAGAAAGAATGGATATTTGTGCTGGTGTCTTATTCAGTTGGTCAATGACCGAATATTCTTTAGCCTGTATTTTCCTCCAAAGATCATCTAAACCTGTCTTAGTGAGGGAAGGCCGGTTGGCAGCCTACTTTCTTGACTTGGCCAGATGCTCAGTGGTATAAACTCTACCAGTTCTTGTCATACCCTGTGTTGCGATGGCTTCTTCAGACATGCTTCTACTTTTCCTTCTCGCCTCAGCTGTATAATCCCAAGGGATAGCATTTGAATAGAAAGGTGGTGTGGTTGACATCGCCACTGGGACTGGCGCGACTATCCTTACTTCAAATGGCGCACAGGCTTTGGGCGGCAAGACTGCAACCTCGAAGGGTACGAGTGCATTTGCCAGAGACATGAAATCAAGCTCAATTGGCACTGGTGCCTTTGCCTTTGCAAGCGGTGCTGCTTCAAACTCAAGTGGGATAAACATATTCACCTCATTATTCTCAGATGGTTGGATCTGGACTATGATCAGGTTGAGTGTAACTGCAGGTTTCTTTGGGTCATCGCCTTCTGCGATCAACCCGATTGACCCCTCGGGATCCCAATCATCCTCTATCTCAATCATATGGATATCTCCACCCTTAAGGTCTGGTAAAGGATTGTTACGGACGTTCGGAGCGGATTCCTTGGCCACAATAATCTTGTTATCAATAAGGGTCTGTATCTTATCCTTCAAAGAGCGACATTCATCGATGGTGTGTCCTTTCATGCCAGAATGGTATGCACAGGAGTTTTACGGGTTAACCCACTGAGAAGGGTTATCAGGGGTGACATCAGGGATAGGTGTGACATAACCAGCAGCTTTGAGTTTTTCATACAACTGGTCGATGGGCTCGGCTATGGCGGTGTATTGTTTTGGAGGGCGACGATCAAAGTTAGGGCAAGGCCTAGAGAAATTTTGACGGGTAGGAGGCGACTGGTAGTGAGATGGCTAGGATTTATAGGTGTTGTAGACGGGAGCGGGTTGGGAGTATTTGGTTGAAGTAGGTTAATATATGGGTTGTGGAGCTTGATATGTGGGTGGTGGAGTTTGGTATGAAGGTGAGGGTGCTTGGTAATTTGGAGCGGGTTGATATGTGAATGGAGGTGCGGGATAGACATGGTATTTAGGCGGGGATTTGGCTTGTTGTGCAACCATCACGGCTCCCACATCCTTCTTTCTGGAAACACCACTAGACTGCAGAGCTTTATTAGTGGCATGTAAAGTTAGTAACCATACCATTCTTGATACCCTCTTCAATCCGCTCTCCCAATTTGATAATGTCGGAGAACTTTTGACCCTCAACCATCATCAGTCGTTCATAGTATTGCGGGTCCTGAGCTGGAACAAAGAATTTGTTCATCTGTTCTTCCTCTAAGGCAGGCCTAACTTTGGCAGCTTCCGACCTCCAACGAGTAGCATACTCGCGAAAGGTTTCTGTGGGTTTCTTCCTCAAGATTTGAATATAGAACACATCCGGTGCGTTCTTTGTGTTGAATCTAAACCTGTCCATGAAGTCTGTGTCCATACCTACCTAGTTAGACCACTTCTTGGGGTCTTGGCTGATATACCAAGATTGTCTCCCTTCAAACTCCTTATAAATAGCTTCATGCAGATCCTTTCGTCTTTTCCTACGCCAACCAATTTGTCACAGTAGGTCCTCAGGTGGACCCTTGGATCACCAGTACCATCAAACATCTCGAACTTTGGAGGTTTCTACCCCTCGGGCAGTTCCACATCAGGCTGTATGCAGAGGTCTTCATAGTTCAGACCTTCGATCCCCTTGACTCCTTCAACACCCTGGACTCGGATAGTCAACTTCCTAAGTTCCTCAGCCAGATTCTTGATAAGCAGGTCTTTCTCATCGGACTCAGACGTATGTGTGACAGGTGGGGTGGAGTGAGTCACAGTCTCCACGTAGATGGGATTGTTGTAGGCAAAGAGATGATCGTTTGTGTGAGTCTGAGGTCCTGGGGGTGAAGGCGGAGTGTTGTGGAAAGTGTTGCGCTGTGCTGGGAGAGTTTGGTTCTTCGGGGGAGTGGCGTGACGATGAAGTGCAGGGTGATTTGGCTGTTTTCGGATATTTTGTGGAGGTGTAGGGGTGACGTCAGGGACGTTGAGGGAAAAAGACATATTGGCCAGATTCCGGACCTGATCAATCTCTTCTAGAAATTTCAGCAACTTTTGTTCCAATGGTGCCATGTTCTCATGCAAAACCTGAATACCCCGGCCGTCAGTGGCCTATACCCGTTCAACCCTATTCTCTTGTCTGGCGCCGCTGGATTCTTCCATCTTACTTTTGCCTTTGTCTTTTCCCCTGGGAGGACTAGGAGGAAGAGTAGGAGGAGGACCTTTGTCTTGTGCAATAGACTGAAGATGCCAGAATGCACGAACTAACTTTTGGGGAGGGGAAGAATAAATAAAGGAATAACAAAAAAGGTAACGAAGTCAGTGATAATTATAAAGAATATTGCGGTAATTTAAACACGTAATGAAAAACGCATCCTAAGTTAGGCAACCTCTTTGTGCCCGAGGTAGGCCTAACGACAAATTAATTTGGAGAACTTGGAATGCTAAATGCCTCATTTTATTGATGATAAAAATGACTCTAAATATGCGAAAAATAAAGGTCACTAACGGCCAGTGGCCTTATTACATCAAAGGAGAAAAAATAAATGACACCCCTATCTACTTGGTCCCAGAAGGACCTTCCCCAGATTCGGCATTCCTGCTCCCTTTGATCAGCTTTCCCAACTCGCGAAGTCCCAGCAGTAAGTAGGTCCTGGCTATATATCCTCCTTCGGCTCCTTCAGCCTTTTTTCAACCCTCGATCCTCTTGATGAACTTTTCCTCCAGCTCGACTATACCTCGCTCCAAGTACCCTAGCCTCTTGTTGGAGCTGATAGCCATGTCCTTCCATTCCTCAATTAGCTTTCTGTTGGACTCGTGTATCTGGTGATGATTATCTTCACATTCACGGAGCCTCTTGCGTAGACTGTTGAATTTAACTTGCGCCTCGGCCTTCTCATCTATGACCCGGTGACCCTGAGCAAATCCTGGCTCGAATTGACCCTCCATATATTCTTCTAACCAGCTTAGATAGAAAGAAGTACAACCGGCATGATACCTGTCTAGCTCGATGGTGTCTTTCTCAAGTACAATCTTGCAGTGCCACAAATGCTGGGCTTGGCACTTGTGAAGGATGTCGTCATCCTGGAAGTCTGCTCAAAGATGTCTCATCTTCTCAACCCTAGGTATAACCTGCCTCCTCCCTACTTGCCTCATAACTCGGAGAGGGACGTAAGGGTACGTTCCCCTCAGACCAATCAATATCAGAAATGAAGTGTCTCGGGATTGGATGATAAATTCGTCTGTTGGGAACCATTCAAACATCCACTGAATCTGGTCCTCTGTCAAATTTCCCAGTAACTCAACCCATCCCTCGGCGTTTTCCGGCTGAGAAAACATGTCTGGAATATAGTTCACTTTCTTTGGGTGGTGGAAAGCGATATGGTCATCCAATATTCTTCGATGGATGTCTTGTTAGTAGTCACCCCTTTGCAGATGTTCAGTGAAGTAATAAGTTGCAACCTTCGAAGTGTTTTGCTCCCGGTTGACACTTTTCTAAGGCTCGGTATATGTCTGCAATGATCATAGGCACAATGCTAAAGTCCCGTCCGTTGATCCCTTCCATTAAAGTCTTAGTGACCATGGCCAATGTAGTGTGGATCCTTTCCTTCTTTGTCGGGAACACCATTAAACCCAGAAATTAGACCATGAAAGCAAACACTCGGCGATGGATGTGCCCTAGAGAAGTGAGGGCGAACTCGTCTTGATAGGTGCGGTATGATTTGCTATGACCAAACCTTTCGTAAAAGTAATCAAAAGGGATGTACGAATCCTTTAAACATACCAAGTCCGAATTTTTCTTCAGACCCAACATTTTGAGAAAACACCGGCCTGTGCGATTCTCAGGCATCAGCAACCCTGGAGATTCCCAAGCCAAACCGGCCAAACCTCTTATTTCTTCTAGCAGTGGTGTCATTTCATTGTTTCCGAAGCGGAATACCGACCGATCACAATCCCAGAATAAGGTAGCAGCCTCTATCATCATTTTATTAGGCTGAATATCCAAAAGAGAGGGCAGATTGCCCAAGTGTTTCCCGACGAGTGTTTTGTCACTGGAGTGAATATCCTCCCACCAGTTTAACAATTTGGGGTGGATATTGGCGACCATGCTGAATCTGGGGGTTTCGTGCCTCATTTCTGCAAAACAAAAGAGAGTTAGGCCCTTACCCCCACCAGACTCGACTATTTAACATCAATAATTAGCATGAGCATTTAATTCCCCAAATAAATGCACAGAACGTGAAGGCGTCTGTTTGGGTTCCAGGGAAACCCAATGGACTTTGGACAAGGCTATCTTAAAGGCTATTGTGCGGACAACACACTTAGATTGACTAGGTTTGACCATGATGCATGCAACATTACAATGGAGTAAGGTTTCTATGGGGTTTTAGACCGGTACCCTTGAGCGGACAACTCAAGGGGGAAAGCGCGGAACTGTCGACTGCACCGTTGATCGACTAGTTTTACCACAAATACGCCTTTCCGAATTTAGGGGGTAGTAATATTGGAATAGCGCAACCACTCATTGTAAGCGTTGCTATAGGATTTTTGTTTGGCACGAGTGGAATATGAATGCGGAGCATGATATGCAATAAATAGCATTTAAACAAATAGGCATGTATTTTCACGTTGAGGAAAGCGGTAAAGAAAGAAAATACAACAATTACAATGGAAAGCGGTTACAAAGAAAACATGAAGATATGTCAGTTTTGTTTAGGCAAAATAAATACTTTGCGAAATTAAACATTTAATAGCATACAGCGGGGAATGGGAAAAGGTGCAAGCATTTAACAAAATTAAAAGTCCAAATTCACAAAGCAACTTTTATTGGTAAAAGCCTAGAGACTTTCCCCAGCAGAGTCGCCATGTTTTCGCGCCCCCCTTTTTCCTCGCACAGGTTAGGTACGCGGAGATCGGGTTTCATAACATTCTGGACAACTCCTTAAAGGAAAAGGTTTAAGGAAGAGTCACCACCTAATGATTTTACGGTGCGTTAGGGCACCTAGAATAATTAACTCAAAAACTAGTTTGCATTACCAGAAATTGGGTAAGGGCTTGAAATTATCCCAAGGGGAAGGTATTAGGCCCCCCTCGAGATCCACAACTGTGGGTCCCAGCCAAGTAATTTTGTGAATTTGGACAGTAAACAAGTGACAAGAAAGGCTCACGTAAGAGGGGATTTCAAGTAAATACTGCAATTATTAAAAGAAATTTAAAGAATAGCAAAGTAAAATCATTCGAATGAAAATGTCCTGGGTTTTAAAGCAGGATCACATCAATGCAATACCCGGTATGTCACGCCTCGAAGAGGGGCTACACGTGGTATTAGCGCACCGGTCATCATATCCATATTCTACCCTTCCCACCCCGCTAAGGTATTTAAAATGCGTGTGCTGGTCACGAAGCTTATTGTGTGTTGTTACTCGTCCTGTCATATCAATCCTGGAGGGTGTTTGGGACTACTACTCCTACAAGGCAAGCACTAGGCTTACCCCTAGGTTTAAAGGATAAACTCTAAGCGACATACAATAACAGTTAGGACTACATATAGAGGAAGCATACAGGAGCAAATATGGGCTCATAAATACCTCCACAGGTTGTACACATAAATAGCACGACTCAAGTGCATAAAGGAGTCTCAAGTTTCAGAACCTAAGGCGGGATTTTTGGTGTGAATACAGCATTAAGACAACAGGATTAATGAGTTGAAGAAGAAGTATATGACCAATTTTAGACCATTGTAGTTAGCAAGCAATGTGCAAAGAGTTTCTGGTTTATATTGGCTCCTAGAGTTTGCCTAGGCATATGAAATGTTCTAGATACTGTTTTAATAGACATACAGAATGCACTTCTTTAAGCTTAGCTCTAGTGAACAGATGATTATGTGAGGATGATGGATGCAAGTCCTATAGGCATGGTATCTAAAAATGCAGGCATAATGTAGGCAAACCTAAACGTGCTTTCCTGAATACAATAACATTTGCAAAAATCAGAAATTATTATTTTTAATGATATTTTACTTATTAACCAAACATACAGAAACGTGATTTAAGTTGTTGATCCTATCACGTGAATTCTAGATGTTCTTAGCGGTGTGCTTAATACATTATTTAAATATAGGCATGCTGAGAGTAAATTCCTAAGATAACATGATATCTATTGCAAATATTGATAATTGGTTATTATTACGAACCTAAAATAGGATTTCTATATGCAACAGCCATGTATATGAAGAGGCAGTGTTATCGTAACAACCTTTTTTTATAGTTATTTAACTATGACAGGATTTCTAAGCGGGACAGTAATTGTAAATTACTGGTAGTTAACATGATTTGCTAAATGATCATGAGTGTGATGAGATGCTGAAGTAAAGAAACCTAAAACATGATTTACTAATGTATGGTAGATATGTCCTAAACAGGATTTCTATTGCACATAGGTGAAGTAAACCTAAACATGGTTTCTACCCGGATTTATACTAAACATGCATAATCCCACCTTTTTCACTATCCAGCCCCGAAGTTAGTTTACAAATAATTATTACAGACCAGCATAGCATGAATTACACAACTGAATAAAAAAATCAAGAAGCTATACTATAGAGAGCCTAACAGTAGGCCCAAGTACCAGATCCACTTGCCATATGCCATGGTCTTCAACCCAAGTGTGTCATAGTCTCTAAGGACCTCAGAAGATCCTGGACAGTGCTTCACACCCAGGTACCCTAGCCAAGGATGAGTAAGTGCAGTGTAGAGTGCCAGCCTTGTGTGTCAAAGTTCAATGGGTACTCAAGGTCCCCAAGGCAATGCTCACACGAAGGGGGCTGAACCTAAAGTCTAAGAGTAGTGGGAAGTGCTCATAGTTTAAAAGAGTGTTGAGTTTGAAAGAGTAGTTTGAAATATCAGTTCTTTAGAAAATAACTTCAGAGAATAATGAAGAGTTTTGTAAAACACTTTGCAAAAGGGAGAGGCAATGCAACCACAATCCAGCAGGTAGAGAGTTCAAGAAAGGAACAAACACAAACAGGGATAGGGAGTTGGGGACAAATAATTAGCAGTAGAATAAGGTTACAGATTCACATAGTTACCACATAGTTGTTTACAAAACAACATAGATTCACAGAGTCACATATTAGGCATGGAATCAGAACCATGTAGCATTCAGGTATCATGTGTTTATAACATAGGAAGCTAAGCATGTAACAGTGGTCATGTTGAGATGAGAAACATCAACCCATAAACGAGTAAGTATACTAGTTGCATAAGTCTCACACAGAGTCACACAGGAAGAAACATGAGACATATTAGGCTAAGAGGAAGAGCAGGGACATGCTAATTACACAAGACTCAAACAGTTATAGAGAATCACATAGGAAAAGCAGAATAGCAAAAGGGAAAGGACATTATAGAGTCATGCTAATTACATGGTAGGCAGTAGAACCACAAGATAAAAGCACAAAAGGAACAGTAAGTAGATAAACAAGAACTGAAGCATATTGTGTGGAGATACTATAAAACTAACTTAGAGACATACCAATCGAGTGATAGAGAATAGCAAAATGCAAAGAGATAGAGCAGCAACAACAGTATGCAGAATAAGAGAGCAGCAGAGGACAATAGTGTGCAGAACGAGAGTGAAGCAGTAAGATAGTAGTGTGCAGAAGCAAGAGAGCAACAAGGATTACTCAGTCTTGACTGAGTAGTCAGGAGAGGGTGTATATGAAAACAAAGAAGACTCAGAATAATGTCAATGTTCTGAGTTTCGAGTATGCCTTGGTGATATGCAGTGTACTAATGTATCAGTGTTCTCAATGTATCTGTGGGTGTTATAAGTGTAAGTGTCAGTCAAGAGTATCTGTGTAAAGAGACAAGACATGGTATATATGTTTGAAAAACGAGTAGTCACATAGGCAAAGAGTGCATAATTATGGAAATAACAACCAATAAGTATCAATTAAGACACTGGACTCCTTTAATTAAGGAGTCAAGTTCAAACGGTGCAGTCAGGGCTAAATAAGGAAAAGAAATCAATTCATAAGACTGATTTTGTTAAATTAGGGACAGGGAAATCACATAGTACATAATAAAAGCCAAATACATAGTACATAATTAAGGAAAGTTGAACTAACAGTGTATTTATAAAGTAAAGTAGGGTGCTAATTCTGAAAATCAATTGAAGGAATCTCGAATGCAATCACAATTACAGGGAATCCAATGTAGCTAAGGAAAGTATCACATGAGTAAGGAAAGCATTCAAAAATTGGTACAGAATTACAAAGGAAATACACAAGATCATCTATTCACGGAAAACATCACAGGTCTTGGAATTTTTACACAAAAAGCAGTACAAATCATTAGGTGAATAATAAATAAGGCAAGTGGTCGGACTTATTAAACATTTAAACAACAGTCATTGATCAACACGGAGCAACACTCATAGAACAGCAGAAAATTAAAAGTCATAATAATGAATTAAAGCAAGAGTCACAAAGAACACACAAATAGTCTTGTAAGAAACGAATACACATAATAAAAATCAACCTAGAAATTTAGGGTTTCAGCATAACTGTCACGACCCAGAATCCCAATCCGAGTCGTGATGGCGCCCAACGACGGGGTTAGGCAAGCCAACAATAATTACACCAAGTGATACCTTTCCCATCTAGTTAAACAGTCAAAGATTCCCAATTTATAACGACAAACATGATACTAGCCTTGAGCGGAAGTGAAATCCTAGTAGATACAAGCTGAAATAAAATGCACACATAGATATACATCCCAAAACCCCAAAATATAAATATACACTACGCGTGTGTGCCAGGAACTAGTGTCATGAGTGTCATGGGCAACTACTGAATATACAATGACTACAATATATACAGAGCATCCGTCTGAATGAAATGAGCGGAGAAATGTAACAAAAGAGCTCCAGGGTGTTGCTGGGAAGTCGCCGAGAAAGCAGCTCACCGAGAAGTATGACCACGGTATCAATATCTAGCGCCGGCCTGATAGTCAGACGTGCCAGCCTCCGGACCTGTACAGTCAAGTACAGAAAAGAAAAGAAAGTGCAGCATGAGTACATATTAAATAAATATGTACCCAGTGAGTATCCCGCCTAAACTCGAAGAAGTAGTGACGAGACGTCGACTCGATACTCACTAGGGTCCAGTAAT
>ML275209.1:0-18264 GCA_005239495.1 Nicotiana undulata | reverse complement strand
GGGGGGAGTGAGGAGAGTGGCACAAAAAAAAAATCCTAAAACAAATATTTTTTACTCTCTAACTAAAAATTAAAAAATATTTTCTACTCACCAATCAAACATGAAAATATTTTCTAAGAAAACATTTTCATAAAAAATATTTTCATTCGTACCAAACACACACCTAGTAGTTATTTTTGGTAATTGGTCAAAACAAAAAGGAGAAGTACTTGCTCAAGAAGGAAAAAAGCAAGGTAACTCTTCGCTTTTTATGGGGGACCTTTTATTTTCATCGTTAAATAATTGATTTTCTTTGCAAAACTAAAGCTTCTTACTACATTCATGTACGTGGGATAATGAGAAACTATAACATTCTTATTACCATTTGACCTAAAAGAATGTATACCCAAAATAACAATTAGAAAGATTTTAGAGCATAAGATGTTGAACGCTGATTCCAGATTTAAAGATTTAATTAAAGAAAATACAATAGTTTTTATATATTTATAGTTTATGAGCTGGCTTATGAGTTTTAAATTTTTATATATACATATTTAATATATTTTTTAATAAATATATCGGAATTGGACAAATATTAGTAGTTCTATCGAATCCGTACATTCCATGCTAACTTTTGCCCTGAAGATGTCACCCAATGATTGAGATACGTATAAAGTTTCCTTTTCTTTCTTTTATTTTACGGCAAAGGGTCATATATATTATGTACTATTTAAAATAATTAAATATATTCTTCGTTATATTATTTGGTCATTTTGAACCTTATCGTTATACTATGAAATAAACATACTCTTATTTTAGACGAAATGTCATGTGACTGCACCAGATTAAATTGACTTATCCTATTTCTTTTAACCCGATTCACTTCAAGAACACCACTGCCCGACCCAACATCAAAAGCCCAATCATGTAGTTCAAACAACATACTGGCAGAACTCATACTAGTTTGCTTCCTTAAGTATGTCTTATCCAACCATCAAAATCTATGGACTTGGGGTTATGGCAGTATAGATGAGAATTTTTCTCCCTTTAACCTAGAGTATGAGAATCTTCTAACCATTTACCAATTGATACCTCAAATTTTACGCAAGAAAACACAATCAGAAAGATCCTTTAAATAAAAAATCAGAGAAAAAAAGCTTCACAAGGAAGACATCATATAGAGAAAGGGCAAGAGAAGGTGCGAAGTGACAATTAAATGCCGGGGGATTTGCATCTATACCCGCTTTTTGGGTCACGTTTTAATTTATACCCGCTTTGCAAAAAACAATTTGCAAGCGTACCCATTTTTCGCGTAAACTTCAGGCATACGAGCCTGAAGTAGCAAAGGCAATCACGCAAACTTCAGCATTCTAGTAGACGGGTCTGAAGTTGTTCGAAATTATTGAACTTAAGCATTCTACTCTATCGTTCTGAGAGTTATAGCCCTGTTTTCCACATTTTTGTTTCTTTATGTGTTGATCAGCTGTGTTGAATTGTATCGAGTTGGTAGGTTTGGGTTCGTAGTAGTTTTGGAGTGAAATGATCACTTAGTCTCTTAGTTAGAAAGCTAAGTTAGTAAAGTCAACCGGTAGTTGACTTATGAGTAATCGAATTCGGATTTGGATTTTTATGATTCAGTTAGCTTCGTTGGGTGATTTTAGACTTAGTAGTGTGTTCGAAATATAATTTGGAGGTTCATGGTAGAATTAGGCTTGAATTGGCGAAAGATGGAAACTTGGCAATTTTGGTTGGTAGTGGAAGATTAGGTATCGGGGTCGGAATGTAATTTTGGAAGTTGGAGCAGGTTCGTAGTGTCATTTGTGACGTGTGTGCAAAATATGAGGTCATTTGGACATGGTTTGATAGGTTTCGGCGTCGTCGACAAGTTTTGGAAGTTTATAAGTTCTTAGGCTTGAATCCGAGGTTGATTTGGTGTTGTTTTGGGTGTTCCGAAGGTTTGACTAAGTTGGGTAAGTGATATATGACTTGTTGGAATTATTGGTTGAGGTCCCGAGGGCCTCGGGTGAGTTTTGAATATGTTTGGGTTGTGATGCGCTCGTTTTTCTTATGTTTCGACGTCGTTTCTTCAAGTATAAATGATATCATATTGAACGAATGAGTTCTGATTTCTGATTTGAATGAATCATTAGATCCGTATCGTAATTTCATACCCGTAGCAAAATGAATCGTCAAATTTGGACATCGTATGAGGATTTTATGGTCATTTTACTAAGGTTGCCAGTTGTTCAGATTAATTACGAAATTGCCACTGACGACTTATTTAAAAATCTGCACTATTTGCAAATATTAAAATCTACAAATCTCATTCATTATAAGGTCAAATTGAGTGATTCAAAATTCTAAGGTAATTATAATTTTACAAGGTATCCATTGGAGGCATAAAAAGAGATTTTCGGGATCATTTGGCACGAGCAACGAGGCAAAATAGCTGGCAGAAAAAAAATTAGGGTTTGTTCTTTCGATCATATTTTGAGTTGGGGAGCTCGAATTTGGGCGATTTTAACCATAGGGATTGGGATAAGTGTTCTCTACTCGGTTTTGGTTATATTTCATTAATCCATCTTCGTTTTTGGGATTTGATTGATGATTTCAAAGTGAAATTGAGGGAATTAGGGCTTGAGTTTTATAGAGTTTTAGGTACAGATTTGAGGGACCAAATAGAGTCTGATTTTGATGAATTATATGGTTAGACTCGGGGGAGGACGAGGGTTTTGATTATGCCTTTTTTTTTTACTAAATTCGAGACGTGGGCCCGGGGGCCGGGTTTTGGCATAATTCGAATTTTTGGCATATTTTGTAGTTTTTATTGTGGAATTTGATTCGTTAGCATATGTTGATGATATTAATCTGATTATGGTTAGATTTGGAGCTTTTGGAGACCGAGTCTAGAGAAGAGGGCATCCCGGAGTAGGATTTTATGTTGTTAAGGTAAGTAACATTTTTAACTCTGGCTTTGAGGGTATAAACCCGGAGAATTTGATATTGTGTGACTGTTTGGAGGTGATACCCACGCTAGGTGACGGGCGTGTGGGTGTATACCTCGAGGGATGGAGACTTGGTCCGTCCCGTGAGGCCTCATGGTCATCATCTGTGTTTACGTAGTTACTTGTTATTGAACTTGTCTGCCTTCATGTTACAGATCATGCTTAGACTTTATTCATGCTCACATTATTTGTTCTCAGTCATAGAAATTATTGTACATGTTTACCTCAGTCTCTATTATTTGCTAATATGTTGTGATACTTGATGTGGGATGCGTTCCCTTATTTGTTGATGATGGAGAGGCTAGTGAAGTACATGATTGAGTGAGGCCAAGGGCCTGGTTGTGAGTATATTAATACCATAGCGCGTGAGCTGTCCACGTAGCAGGTGAGCTGATCGTGCGGGTCTAGGTATTGATACCATAGCGCGTGAGTTATCCGCGTAGCACGTGAGCTGACTGTGCGGATCCAGGTATTGATATTATGGCACGTGAGTTGTCCGTGCTTAGCGCTTGGGCTTTGGAGCCCCTCCGGAGTATGTACACACCCCCAGTGAGCGCAGAGTGTGAGTGTATTGAGTGTGAGTGTTGAGTGATGTAGTGACATTGTTGTGAGTTTGCATTTACTTTTGTTGTTGTTGAATTTTACATGTTAATTTCTTTGTGGCATTTGTTGGTTTTATCGAATTTATGTATTTATTCATGTTTATTGTAAATTGTGAAAATAAATAATTGGACTGGTTTACTTAGCTCGTCACCACTACTCAGTTCCTTAGTTATTGTTGTTACTACTAAGTTGGTTGTACTCATACTACTCCCTGTACTTTATGTGCAAATCTAGGTGAGTTAGAGCGCGGCGATCGTTGAGTTCAGGCGGGCTATCTTTGGAGATTGCAAGGTTGCTAGCGCCCGCAGAACCTTGTTACTCCTTTTGTCATTTGTTCTTTTGGACAGTTAGGCAGTTTATATATCTTAGTTTATAGTTTTATACGCTCATGACTTAGTGACACCCCAATGTTTGGGGCTAGCTTCCGTATCTTTATATGAATTATATTTAGAGTTGATTTAGTTTATGAGATATTCAAATATTGATATTGTTTTATTAAATTCTTAAAATCAATCAATAGTAATATTTGGGAAATAGGCTTGCCTTGTAACACGATAGGCGCCATCATGACCATGGTTAGATTTTGGGTTGTGACAAGGTGGTATCAGAGCTTAGGTTACATAAGTCTCACGAGTCATGAGCAGGTTTAGTAGAGTCTTGTGGATCGGTACGTAGACGTCTGTACTTATCTTCGAGAGGCTGCATAACCTTTAGGAAAATTTCACATTCTTGAATTCTTATCGTGCGATATTGATTCAGCTTGAAGTGTAACTCTTTGAACTCCTTCCACGTATTCGTATGCACACATGAGCGCTCGGTATCAGTTGTGCATCGATAGATTGTGCCTCCCTGGATAAAGTGCGAGATGTGATTTCTGTGTGTTGATGTTGGGCTAGTGGAGGGGACTTGAGCCCGGGTTTCAACTGTAGATTGAGCACTGAGGTGTTGATTGTGTGAGCGCGTGCTTGTGGACCTATATGTCCGGTAGTGTCCCTATTATTGGAAATGGTGGCTGGATGGATACGTGATAAGTATGATGTGACCGCGAGATGAATTCATATAATTTGAATGTGATGATAAGGATTTGCTTGAGGTGTAGAAAGAAACTATTTGGTGCTTGATTTCCAACTTGATTTGATATATAAGTTATGGGTGTGTTGAAGGATCTCTTCGTGTTGTTTAGTTGGGGAGTGAAGTAGATTTCATTTCGTTTTATGAGTTCAGACTCCATGTATGTTTTGTTTTCACACTTGTTCGAGGACAAACATTTATTTAAGCGGGTGAGGATGTAACGACCCGGTCAGCCGTTCTGAGAGTTATAGCCATGTTTCCCCCATTTGTGTTTCTTTATGTTTTTTTATCTGTGTTGAATTGTATCGAGTTGGTAGGTTTAGGTTCGGAGTAGTTTTGGAGTGAAATGATCACTTAGTCTCTTAGTTAGAAAGCTAAGTTCGAAAAGTCAACCGGAAGTTGAATTATGAGTAATCGAATTCGGATTTGGATTTTTATCATTCGGTTAGCTTCGTTAGGTGATTTTAGACTTAGGAGTGTGTCCGGAATGTAATTTGGAGGTCTGTGGTAGAATTAGGCTTGAATTGGCGAAAGTTGGAAACTTAGCAATTTTGGTCGGCAATGGAAAATTAGGTATCGGGGTCGGAATGGAATTCCGGAAGTTGGAGTAGGTTCATAGTGTCATTTGTATGTGTGTGAAAAAATTGAGGTCATTAGGATGTGGTTTGATAGGTTTCGGCGTCGTCGGCAAGTTTTGGAAGTTTAGAAGTTCTTAGGCTTGAATCCGAGGTTGATTTGGTGTTATTTTAGGTGTTCCGAAGGTTCGACTAAGTTCGGGTAGTGATATATGACTTGTTGGAATTATTGTTTGAGGTCCCGAGGGACTCAGGTTAGTTTCGAATAGGTTTGGGTTGTGATGCGCTCGTTTTTCTTATGTTTCGACGTCGTTTCTTCAAGTATAAATGATATCATATATAACAAATCAGCTCCGATTTCTTTTTTCAATAAAGCATTAGATCCGTATCGTAATTTCATACCCGTAGCAAAATGAATCGTCGAATTTGGACATCCTATGAGGATTTTATGGTCATTTTACTAAGGTTGCCAGATTGTTCAGATTAATTATGAAATTGCCACTGACGGCGTATTTAAAAATCTGCACTATTTGTAAATATTAAAACCTACATATCTCGTTAATTATAAGGTCAAATTGAGCGATTCAAAATCCTAACTTGACTAGAATTTCACAAGGAATCTATTGGAGGAATAAAAAGCGAGTTTAAGGATCGTTTGGCATGAGTAACGAGACAGAATATCTGACAGAAAAATATATAAAAACTATGGGTTGTTCTTTCGATCATATTTTTAGTTGGGGAGCTCGGATTTGGGCTAAGTTTACCATAGGGATTGGGGTAAGTGTTATCTACTCGGTTTTGGTTATATTTCATGGACCCATCTTCATTTTTGGGATTTGATTGATGATCTCAAAGTGAAATTGAGGGAGTTAGGGCTTGAGTTTTGGAGAGTTTTAGGTAGGGTTTTGAAGGACCAAACGGAGTCTGATTTTGATGAATTTTATAAGGTTAGACTCGAGTGAGGACGAGGGTTTGTATTCTGCCATTTTTGACTGAATTCGAGATGTGGGCCCGGGTTTTGGCCGATTTCGGATTTTTGGCATATTTTGTAGTTTTAATTGTGGAATTTGATTTATTAGCCTATGTTGATGGTATTAATCTGATTATGGTTAGATTTGGAGCTTTTGGGCATCGAGTCTAGAGACGAGGGCATCCCGGAGTAGGATTTTACACTCTTAAGGTAAGTGTCACGACCCAAATTCCCAACCTTAGGGATCGTGATGGCGCCTATCACCCCACTTGCTAGGCATGCCAATGTTAGAGTTCGATTAACTACTTCCTTTAATTATCTATTTAAACATGATAAAACAATTTTTAAAATAAACTTAATCTAATGACTTTCAATAAATAATTCCAAATATGAAATAATAAAAACTTAAACAAACCGAGCCACGAACTAATTAGATTAATAACTCTAAACTACCCCAGGGTCTGGTGTCACAATTCACGAACTACTAAAGAATACTACAAATATTGGGATGAATGAAATAGAGTAATTGTTCTGAATATAATAAAACAGTGTTCAGAAAAATAGGGAAAGACTCTCGGGATCTGCGAACACCGACAGATATACCTCGTTTCTCTGGAAAAGTGGAAAGTTGCCACTAAAAACCTCTACTGCTGGTTGGTGCCTGGATCTGCACAAAAGAGTGCAGAGTGTAGTATCAGTACAACCGACCCATGTACTGAGTAAGTGCCGAGCCTAACCTCGACGAAGTAGTGACGAGGCTACGGCGGGGCATTAACAATATAACCCGTGACAATAATATATGAAGCAAAAAGGAAATCTAAAACAAATAAATAAATACTGCAGTAACAATTAAAATAACTCAGTCGCCTTTTTCAGGTCTCAACTATAACCAATTCTCACAAAATTTCCAAATTTCCAAACTTTACTTTAAAATAACCGTATGAGCAGAATATGGGGAAAATCGTAGAGTAAAATAATAAATTTCCAAATCTTTGTAATTAAAATCAGCAAAAAACATAATTATCCTCCCTTATCAATTACTTGTTGCGTCGTGCAACCCGATCCCACCTATCCATCCTTATCACTATCATTTATTTCCCCTGTCCATCCTTATTACTATCATTTATTTCCCCTTGTCCACCGTTATCACTATCATTTATTTTCCCTGTTCACCCTTATCACTATAATTTATTTTCACCCTTATCACTATCAATTTATTTATGTATCAAAACTTTCACAATTTAGGCCAAGCCTTTCACAACATTTTTATCTCAACAATTGTAACCAGAAAANTATATATATATATATATATATATATATATATATATATATATATATATATATATATGTCTCGTAAAACAATGTCAAGTTGCTCAACCTTTATGTACCACAAGGAAACGAAGAAAACAACCAATACTCCTCCAAATTAATTACAACAAGACCTAATCAACCAATAACAAAGCCAAGTAATCATAGAAACAAATAATGAGCATAAAACAATTAAGACATGAATCAATTAAATTGGAAAGGGGAGGGAATCATGTTGAACACACAATTTGGTGGTGCACAGATACTCGTCACCTCGCCTATACACCACACACATGCAAATTCACATAGCAAATACGTAGGGAAATCCTATTCCCTCAAGTCAAGGTCAAACCAAGCACTTACCTCAATTTCGCAGGCCACTCACTACTCAATTATAACTTTTCCTTTTGAATTCACCTCCAATACACTCAAATATAATCATAATTAACTTAATATCATTAATTAAGGATAAAGGAACTAACTTTATTGAAAATCATAATTTTTCCTAAGTTTTCTAAATAAAAAAAACAAAGTAAAAACCCGACCCCGGGCCCGCTTGGTCTAAACTCGGGGTTCGGACCAAATTACGTTTACCCATTCACCCACGAACCCGAAAATACAATTATTTTCGAAATCCGTCCTCAATTCGAGGTAAATATTCGATTTTTACAAAATTCCTTAATTCTACCCAAACCATCAATATTTACCATGAAAATTCGTAGTTTTTGATTTAAAATTGATGAAAAACAATGAGTAATTGAAAGATTAAAGTTAAGAATTGATTACCAATGACCTGGGATGATATTTGGTGAAAACATTCGTTCCTGGGGCTGTGAGGTTTGAAAATATGAGGAAGATGAAGTCTGCCCGTTTTTAAAAGTGTATTTAAATAGCTGGGCAGACCTTATATGTGTTCGCATAGGGCCTGCCGCGATCGCATAGAGAAAGGGGAGCTGACCATCGCGATCGCGGGGCATTCAGTGCGTTCGCATAGCACAAACGCGACCCCCTTCCCCCAGACCCAGATACACTATTTGTTCGCGGGGCCCAGACCGCGTTCGCACTGTACAAAAAAAAAGGACCCACTGAGTTTACACTATGCCCTCGCTAACCTAGCTATGCGATCGCATAGCACATGGGACCTGGACACCAGAAACAGAACCTACAACAGTCTTTTTAAGTGCAAAAATATCTCATGGCCTATCTGAAACTCACCCGAGCCCTCGGAGCTCTAAACAAAACATGCACGCAAGTCTAAAAACATCATACGGACTTTCTCGTGCGATAAGACCATAAAAATAACATGTAAAACCATGAATTAAACCTCAAAACTCATCTTTTTTCTTAAGAACACTTAAAGTTAATTATTTCCCAACCGAATGTCCGAATCACGTCAAATAAACTCCGTTTCTCACCAAATTTCACAGTTAACCTTTAAATACTATAACAAATCTGCACCGGGCTCCGGAACCAAAATACGGGCCCGATACCAATGCTTTCAAACATTAATTCTTGTCTTTATTTCATAAATATTTCAGCAAAACAATTTCTTTCAAAAATTGATTGCTAAGGCTTGGGACCTCGGAATTCATTTTCAGGCATACGCCCGAGTCCCATATTTTACTGCGGACCTCTGGGGATCGTCGGAACAAAAATTCGGGCCCTTTTACTCAAAATCTCGACCTAAGTCAACTAAAAATTAAATTTTAACACTGGAAATTACTATTTCTCATATTTACACATAAAAGCTTTTCGGTTTCACGCCCGGACTGCGCACACAAATTGAGGTATTTAAAATTAACCTTTTTATGGCTATTAAGCCTAGAACGGAGTCTAAATTCATAAAATGACCCCTTGGGTCATCACAATCTCCACCTCTTAAACAAACGTTCGTCCTTGAACGGACATAGAAAATTACCTGTGTTGGCGAACAAGTGTGGATATCTACTCTGCATGTCCGACTCGGACTCCCAAGAAGATGCCTCAACGGACTGGCCTCTTCATTGCACTCGAACTGAAGGATACCTCTTAGACCTCAACTGACGAACCTGCCGGTGTAAAATGGCTACTGACTCATCCTCATAAGTCAGGTCTTTGTCCAATTGGACATAACTGAAATCTAACACGTGGGATGGGTCACCATGATATTTCCTGAGCATAGATACGTGAAATATCGGATGAACTGAGGATAACCCTGGAGGCAACTCAAGTCTATAAGCTACCTCCCCCACTCTATTAAGGATCTCAAATGGCTTGATATATTTAGGACTCAACTTACCCTTCTTCCCAAATCTCATAACACCCTTCATGGGTGACATACGAAGCAATACTCTCTCTCCAACCATGAATGCCACATCACGAACCTTGCGATCGGCATAACGCTTTTGCCTAGACTGAGCTACACGAAGTCTCTCCTGAATAATCTTGACGTTATCCAAGGCCTCCTGAACTAAGGCCGTACCCAGTAACCGAGCCTCTCCCGGCTCAAACCATCCAACTGGCGATCTGCACCGTCGACCATATAATGCCTCATAAGGAGCCATTTGAATGCTCGACTGATAGCTATTATTATAAGCAAACTCCGCTAACGGCAAGGACTGATCCCACGAACCTCCAAAGTCAATAACACAAACGCGGAGCATATCCTCCAATATCTGAATGGTACACTCGGATCGCCCGTTAGTCTGAGGGTGAAATGTTGTACTTAACTCTACTCGGGTACCCAACTCATGCTGAACTGTCCTCCAAAAGTGCGAAGTAAACTGCATACCCTGATAAAAAATGATAGACACGAGCACACCATGAAGGCGAACAATCTCAAGAATATATATCTCTGACAACCGCTCCGAAGTATAATTACTCGCCACAGGAATGAAATGTGTTGATTTAGTTAGCCTATCCACAATAACCCAAACTGCGTCAAATTCCCTCTAAGTCCGTGGGAGTCCAACAATGAATTCCATAGTGATACGCTCCCACTTCCACTCAAGAATCTCTATCTGCTGAAGCAAACCACCAGGTGTATGATGCTCATACTTTACCTGTTGACAATTTAAGCAACGAGCCACATACGCAACAATGTCCTTTTTCATCCTTCTCCACCAATAATGTTGCCTCAAATCTTGGTACATTTTTGCTTCCCCTAGGTGAATAGAATACTTACCTGAAGTGGAAGTCGAGGGGCTGCTCAGTGAGAAGATGCGTCAAATAATTTGGACAGTTGTCGCGGCCGATATCCCTCCCTTCTTCCGTAAGGATGGATTCGGGCTTAAGCCAACTCGACGTAGAACTGTGAGCCTCCTCAAGGATCAACTCACGAAGGCCATCAATATTAGGCACACATATACGACCCTGCATCCTCAAAACACCGTCATCTCCAACTGTAACCTGCTTGGCACCACCGCGACGAACTGTGTCCCTAAGAACCATTAAATGCGTGTCATAATCTTGCCTCTCTCGGATACGCTCAATTAGAGAACACGAGCGATTGTACAAGCTAGAACACTACTAGGCGAAATATCCAACCTCATGAACTGATTAGCCAACATCTGAACGTCCAAAGCTAACAGTCGCTCACCAACTGGAATATACGCAAGGCTGCCTATACTCACCGCCTTCCTACTCAATGCATCGACCACCACGTTGGCCTTCCCTGGATGATATAATATGGTGACATCATAGTACTTCAGTAACTCTAACCATCTTCGTTGCCTCTAATTTAGATATTTCTGCTTGAATAAGTACCGGAGGCTGCGTTGATCCGTGAAAACCTCACACGGCATGCCATAAAGATAGTGCCTCCAAATTTTCAATGCATGAACAATGGCTGCCAACTCTAAGTCATGAACATGATAATTCTTCTCATGGACTTTCAGCTACCGAGACGCATATGCAATCACCCTTCCATCTTGCATCAATATTTCCCCTAGTCCTACTCGGGAAGCGTCACAATACACCATGAAAGAACTCGAACCCGATGGTAACACCAACACCGATGCTGAAGTCAAGGCTGTTTTGAGCTTCTGAAAGCTCGCCTCACACTTATTTGACCATTTAAATGGGGCACCTTTCTGAGTCAGTGTAGTCATTGGGGTTGCTATGGTGAAAACCCCTCCACAAAGCGATGGTAGTAACCAGCCATGTAACGACCCAGTCGATCGTTTTGAGAGTTAGCACCCCGATCCCCTAGTAACTGCTTCTCTCATGTCTTGTTATGTTAATGGAACGTGTCGGAGCTATGAGTGGCAAAATTCGGAGTGATTTTGGTCACATAGTCCTTTGAGGTGAATTTTAGGTTTGGAAATTAGACCGTAGCTAGAGTTGTGGGAAGATGGATCGGGACTGGAATTCCGTCAACTCCGTTAGCTCCGTTGAGTGATTTCAGGGGTAGGAGCGTCTTCGGATTGTGTTTTCAAGGTCGGGTGTAGATTTAGGCTTGAATTGGCGAAAGTTAGAATTTCGGCGATTTCGGCCGATAGGTGAGATTTTGATATCGGACTCAGAATGGAATTCTGAAATTGACAGCAGGTCCGGAATGTCATTTATGACCTGTGTGAAAAATAAGAGGTCATTCGGACGAGTTTAGATATGTTTCGACGTCGAATGTGAATTCTTGAAATTTCATAATTTCATAGGCTTGAATCTATGCATAATCGATGATTTTGATGTTATGATATGTATTTTTAAGGCTTGACCAAGGTTGAATGAGGTATTTGGGTCAGTTGGTAGGTTTGGTCTGGGTCCCGGGGCCCTCGGGTGTGTTCCGGATGCTCAACGGGTTAGTTTTGGACTTAGGAAGACACCAGATTTTGCTACTGCTGGTTTCCTTTTATGCGTTCGTGAGGGGGTGGCCGCGTTCGCATAGGCTATTTTTGGGCTCCAGGGATTCTGTTCTTCGCGTTCGCGGTATGCCGAACGCGTTCGCATAGCTTAGTCAGGTCCTTCATCGCGAACATAGGGGTCCCATCGCGTTCGCATAGAGTTGAGCTAGGGTTCTAGTGGTCAAGGGTCATAACCCTTCGCGTTCGCAGGCATTGACCGCGTTCGCAGAGGGTTGGGAAATCACTTGACCGCGTTCCCGGGCCCTACTCCGCGTTCGCGTAGGCCATTTTCTGGGCCAAAGATTTTTACTCTTTGCGTTCGCGGTGGCCCCTCCGCGAACGCATAGAACAATTACCTGGGCAGACTATTAAAACCTAATTCCGAGGGTTTAAGTTATTTTTCACCATTTTTCGAATTTTGGAGCTCGGGAAGGACGATTCTTGGAGACTTTTGCACCTGGGTAATTTGGGTAAGTGATTCCTAACCTATATAGATCAATTCCCATGAATCTAATCTTAATTTCCACCTTTAATTTCGAATTTCTTGAGTAGAAAATGGGGAAATGGGAAGAAACTTCATAGACCGAATTTTGGGGTTTTGATTGGGTGTTTGACCTCCGATTTGAGAGATTTAAATATGGTTAGACTCGTGAGTGAATGAGGATTCGGAAAATTTAAAATTTACCTGATTCCGAGACATGGGCCCGAGGGGCGTTTTGGTCAAAATTTCTAATTTCGCGTATTAGTTTCGACTTAATTAGATATTTTAGTTTCTTGAAGTATTATTTACATTATGCAATTGAATTTATTAGATTCGGGCCACCCGGAGTTGGATACGCGTGGCAAGAGCGTGGTACGTAGTTGAGTTGCGTAGTCGAGGTAAGTGGCTTGCCTAACTCTGCGTTGGGGATCTTCCCTTAGGTATTTTAACTGCTTTTCACTATAAAAACCCCATGTACGTGAGGTGACGGGTGCGTGCATGGGTTAGTTTTACTAGATTTCCTCCGTTCTTTCTATGGCATACCTCATTTTCAATCCAATTACTACTATTATTGGTTGAAACTGAGTAGCAACTTGATATTTAAACATGTTAATCGATTTCACTTGATTTTTCCACTCCTTACTACTAATTGAAATCTGTTGAAGTATTTTACTCTATATTTTCCTACTGTTTTCCTAAACTTTTGAATTACGCTACATTCGATATATATCTTGCATTGCATATTTAAATTGGGACTACGGACCGAGATCCGGGAGCTTTCCCCCTGTACTGCATAGCATATTTAAATTCGGACTACGGACTGAGATCCGGGAGCTTCCCCCCTGTACTGCATTGCATATTTAAATTGGGACTACGGACCGAGATCCGGGAGCTTTCCCCCTGTACTGCATAGCATATTTAAATTCGGACTACGGACTGAGATCCGGGAGCTTCCCCCCTGTACTGCATTGCATATTTAAATTGGGACTACGGGCCGAGACCCGGGAACTTTCCCCTGTATTGCATTGCACGATGTTATATTGAGTTATATGCTGTGCTGAGCTGAGAGCTATTTTACATCAATCTTTCTAGTTCTTACTTTAAATTTTCGTTAATTATTGCTATTTGTTACAACTGCTAAATTATAACTGTTTTATTTGCAAACTTAGTAGAGCCTCAACCTGACCTCGTCACTACTTGATTGGGGTTAGGCTTGGCACTTACTGAGTACCGAATGTGGAGTACTCACGCCCTTCTGCACATGTTTTCCCCATGTGCAGATCCAGGTACCAGTACGCAGTACCGAGGTTAGGAGCAGCAACAACTTTTGAAGACCGTGAGGTATTTTTTCCGCGTCCGCAGAACCTTCCGAGTCCCCTTCCTTATTCTAGTATAGTCATAGTACTTAGACAGAAATACTTTCCAGTTTCGTTGTATAGAGCTATAGTGTACAACTTGTGACATTGTTGATATTCTGGGTTTTGGGCAGAGTAAAGCTGTAAATGCCGAGCGGCAAAGTTTAATAGTATTGCTTTTGCTTTACCCTCTATTATTGTGTTGTTTTACATTTTGATTTCCGCACATCTTTAGGCTTACCTAGTCGTATAGACTAGGTGCCATCACGAAACCCTACGGAGGGAAATTGGGTCGTGACAAGCCAAACCCAAGAATCTCCTGATCTCCGTGGCTGTAGTAGGTCTAGGCCAGTTCTTGACTGCCACAATTTTCTTAGGATCAACCTGAATACCCTCCGCTGATTACAATATGACCGAAGAAGGCTACTGAATCTACCAGGACTCACATTTTGAAAACTTGGCATACAACTGATTATCTCTCAAAGTCTGGAGTGCTATACGGAGGTGCTGCTCATGCTCTTCCCGACTGCGGGAGTATATAAGAATGTCATAAATGAACATGATCACGAAAGAGTCCAGATGAGGCTTGAAAACCCGATTGATCAAGTCCATAAAGGCTGCTGGAGCATTAGTCAGCCCAAAAAACATAACCAAAAATTCGTAATGCCCATACCTCGTCCGAAAGGCTGTCTTAGGAACATCGAACACCCTAATCTTCAGTTGATGATAGCCCGACCTCAAATCAATTTTCGAAAATACCCTAGCACCCAGAAGCTGATCAAATAGGTCATCAATTCTAGGCAACGAATACTTATTCTTGATAGTAGCTTTATTCAGTTGCCGGTAATCTATACACATCCTCATCGACCCATCTTTCTTCTTTACAAACAAAATTGGTGCACCCCAAGGCGAGACACTAGGTCTGATGAAACCCTTATCTAGAAAATCTTGCAACTGTTCTTTCAATTCTTTCAATTCTAGTGGGGCCATCCGATAAGGAGGAATGGAAATGGGCTGAGTGCCCGGAGCCACATCAATACAGAAATCAACATCCCTGTCGGGTGGCATCCCTGACAGGTCTGCAGGAAATACCTCAGGAAACTCACGAACGATAGGAACTGACTCTATGGAAGAAACCTCAGCATCGAAATCACGAATATGAGCCAAATAAGCCAAACACCCTTTCTCTACCATGCGGCGAACCTTGGCATATGAAATCACCCGGCTGGGAGAATGACCAGGAGTCCCTTTCCATTCTAATCAAGGCAACCCCGGCAATGCTAAAGTAAATATCTTGGCATGAAAGTCCAAGATGGCATAATAGGGTGACAACCGACCCATGCCCAATATAACATCAAAATCAACCATGTCTATAAGTAAAAGATCCAAACTAGTTTCAAGACCTTCTATGACAACCACGCACGAATGATACATACGATCTACCACAATAGCATCCCCCATCGGTGTAGACACATAAACAAGAACACTCAAGGAATCACGGGGCACATTCAAATACGAGGCAAAATAGGATGATACATATGAATAAATAGACCCCGTATCAAACAAAACTGAAGCAGCTCTATCACAAACTGAGATGATACCTGTAATAACAACGTCGGAGGACTCTGCCTCAGGCCTGGCTGGAAATGCATATAGTCGGGGCTGGGCCCGCCACCCTGAACCACACCTCTGGGAGGACCTCCACCTCTAGCGGGCTGTCTCTACCTCTAGCTATCTGA
The DNA here is from genome assembly GCA_005239495.1 of Nicotiana undulata. NCBI lineage: Eukaryota > Viridiplantae > Streptophyta > Magnoliopsida > Solanales > Solanaceae > Nicotiana > Nicotiana undulata. The sequence goes on along the minus strand of ML275209.1, from coordinate 2,358 downwards.
CCTCCACCTCTAACATTCTGGCCTCTACCTCTAACTACCTGACCCCTACCCCTTGCTAGTTGGGCAGGTGGTACTGGAGCTGGTGCCGAAACTATAACACAAGAACCATGCTGTTGAAATTGATTATATGTGTATTTCGGACAAGTCCTCTGGACATTCCCATATTCACCACACTCGGAACGTCCCTGCTGATCAGTATGCTGACCCGGATGAACCGGCTGGCCACGATGAAAACTCTGCAGAGGAAGTGCTCTAATAGGAGCAGAAGGAGCACTATAGACTGGCTGAGCAGAAGGAGGCATATAAGAACCATGACCTCCGGAAGTACCATGTGAAGCCTGTAGCGCTGAATGAAACGGCCTGGAAGAATGGCCTCTGCTAAATGAAGTCCCGCCTCCAGATGAGGCACCGCGGAATGGCGAGGTCTCTTGTCAAACCCTTGACCTCCCATCCCGAGAACCGACTCAACCCTCCTAGCCACATTAGTTGCGTCCTAAAAAGAAATCTCGGTCCCTGTCTCCTTGGCCATCTTCAACCTGAAGGGCTGAGCAAGGCCCTCAATTAACCATTGTAGACGCGTAATTTTTTACCAGCACAATTTTTAAATTAGTTAGTATTTTAATATTTTAAAATATTCACTCGGTTTTATTATACAATTTGGGTCTATTTTGTTTTTAATTTCAAAATATATATTTGAAAACATAAAAATATTCTCATGTCATACATATATTTTTACATTCTAATATAATTTAATATCATTAATCCTTTGGTAGTGAGGTTATTTTAGTTTTGCTATTTTTACCTTAATATAATCTTTGAAAAATATCAAAAATAGTTTCATGTTATAATTTAATCTAATTTAATTATTTAGAAAATTAATCTCGTTTTATAGTATTTTTAGAAGAAGGAATTAATGTTTTTACTCATTAAGTTTTCAGATTTATAGGGCTTATTTTAATTTGAGGAGAAATGTGGCTTGATTTTTAGCCCAATTTTTAAGCCCCTTAAGTCCCAAATCTGGGCAGCCCATCTCCACACCCCTGAACCCACTAACCCGCCCCAAATACCTATTTGACCCGCCCCACTCCTTCCTTAAATCCTAACCATCTATCCCATCTAATCCAATGGCCCCTATTTCCCCCTCCCTCCATATAAAAACCCCATCTTACCAAACCCTAACCCTAAATCACTCTCCCATCCTCCTTTGCCGCCGTCTCGCCTCCCTCAACCCGCCGAAAAAATTATTTTTCCGGCGTCCACGTAACATGGTCCCCCCTTCATCATTAGCATCATGTCCACGCGTTTTCTCTTCTTTTTTTTTCCCGAATTTATCTCCTTTTTAGGGAAAAAATAGAAATATGGGGGGGGGCGTAGGATCGAGTTATACTAGATCTACTCTTTCCACCTGTCCTTTATTGTCATGAAAAGGGATAAAAATCGGATTCTTGGAAGTTTTTGATTTTTTCAGATTTCCTTTTGAGAAAATGATATTGCTTGGAGGAAAAGAATAGAAGGTTCTAGGGCTCCTATAAATATGGGGGTTTGAGGACAGATCAAGGGAGAGGATTCAGACAAAAAGAGGAGAAAAATAGAGGAAAAATTAGGAGTTCTTCGGGGTTTATTTGGACAAAAGTTGAGACAAGAAATGAGGGTTTGAGAAATCATCTTCTTCTCTGATATTTTGTTTCTTCGAACAACCAGAAAAATTCAAACCAAAAAAAATCAATTTAGCCCATATTTTCAGATTTCCTTTTCTTCCAGATTTTTAGTTTAATTTGAATCTTTGAAAAATACAAAAAAAAAGTTTCTTCTTCTTTCCAATTTCAATTTTTGTTTTTCAAAGATAGAGTTTGATTGAAGTTCGAGTTTGGATTCGAAATTCGAGTGTCGATTTGATTTTCCTTACGAGGTTCGTGGTTTGGCTCGCGGTTTCTGCTCGATTGCGTTAGTGCTCTCAGTTTTAAATTTTGGAGCAAAGCACTGCATCCGCTGATTCCCCTACTGTTATTAAAAATCATCGGCCAAACAGGTTCATTTTAAGCTTTTCTCTCCTTTGTTGAACATGTGTGGAACAAATTAATTATTGTCTGGATTAAGCCATTACTGATTTCTGGAACTTTGTTTAATTTCTTCTTGACTTAGTTTACGTTGTGTTGACTGTGTTTGTTTAAGTCATATCTCCTAGAAATAACTGTTCATGTGCCTTTTTTCTTTAGCAATTTGAACGAGGATCTGTAGAGCTTTTCCATAAGGTTTTTCTAGTTTGAAGCAAAGCAACAACATGTGTTCAATTAGGAGTTGAATGGTCATCGCTTTTGCCTGTGATTAAACCGTTGAAATTTTCTATGAAGCTTAGTA
>ML275208.1:0-38019 GCA_005239495.1 Nicotiana undulata | reverse complement strand
ATGTACTCATGCTGCACTTTCGTTTCTTTTCTGCACTTGATTGTGCAGGTGTTGAGGCTGGTCTGTCTGGTCGCCCGTCCGCTGGTAGATACTGATCGCGGTGTCGCTCCATACGGTGAGCTGTCTTCTTGGCGTCATCCTGACAGCACCTCTGGAGCCTTCTAGTTTCATTTTGCTCAGTCTTTTGTTCCAGATTGCGGCTTGTATTTTTGTATATATATATTTCAGTTGTTGTATATATGTAGCCGCCCATTGACACTGTGACACTAGTCCTGGCACACACTTGTTGTAGTTATGTTGGGTTTCGGGGTTGTATATATTTGGCCTAGCTGTGGTTCAGCTTGTATCTACGGCCTTACCTCATATCGATGCTATATTACGCATTATATTTGTTATAAATTGTAAATAACTGGAATATCGAGTTCTGGGGTAGTAACTCCTGGGGATTTATATGTTGGCTTGCCTAACCTCGCCGTTAGGTGCCATCACGACCTGAACCAGGTTTTGGGTCGTGACATCCCCGACCTGGCGGATTGGACTCGGAAACTGGCAGCTTGCTCGACTTACGATGAGCGTAAGTGGAGAGGTCTTTCCGAGAGTAGATTAGAGGCAAAACACCACGGTACGTGCTATGTGGTTTATTTTATTGAAAGGTACTTTCTTTTATATGTATTGCCTCCGTCACCGCAGGTATTGGAGAGTTTTCTGAGATGAGACTGTGTCCCCTTGAAGAGGAGGATGGATCGTCAGCCTCGGGGCCGAGGTATGATAATAAACGGAAGGAATCCTTGAAAGACGAGGGTTCTCATAGTGAGGCAACACCCGCTCGGAGGGTCAAAGAAGAGGTATTAGCTGAGTCGGCCGCACCCAAGGCTTCTAGACTCGGGAAAATGGTTCTTCCTTTGTCGCCGTCTTCTTTTCCCGTTGAAGGTACTTCGAGGGATAAAGCTTTTCTACCACCTGAAGGGAGCAAGGTCTCGAATGATCATGTTCCTTCTTGAGATGGTTCAACTGGGGCCGAAGAGGCCAGACCAGTAGATGCACACTCAACTTTTGAGGAGGCTCAACGGCTCTGCTCTGCGGTGAGTTTTGGTTGACTTTGTTGGTTTGTTAGCTTTGTATTTTCATTTTCTAATTGAAGCTTCTTTTTCGTAGGCCTTTGACAAGCTCAAGTCCGATCTGCTCCGCTGCGAAGCCAGGTTGCGGAAAGCCTCAGACGGGGAGAAATCCCTCAGGCTTCTTTGCAATAAAAGAGCAAGGGAATTGATACACCTTCGATACGAGATGAATCGAAGCCAGAACTACAAAGGCCACCTCGAGAGACAAGTAATCTTTGTTTCGAGGGGATGCATGTTTCTTCTCCTATCTTCGGAGATTAACATTTTGATGTTCCAGTTGCAGAGAAAGACAAAGGACCTAAAGCCTTTGGGGCGAAGTTGGTCAGGGCAAGTATGAGTGCAATGAGCTAAGGGCTCAGATAGATGCCCAAGTGGCGGCCAAGAAGAATGCTTTGGCCAAGGCTTCTACCCTCGAGGTGCAACTCCGGAATGTTCGTGAAAATAGCTCGGTACAGACGAGCAAGATTATAAGGCTCGAGTATGACTTTTTAAAGATGAAGGCAGAGGTCGTGGATGCTCGGGCTGAAGCTGAAGAGATTCGAGCTAAGGTTGATAAGAAGGTGGTCGTCTATTTAAAAGACGTTGCTAATGCTCGGGTTGAGCTGAGAGGGGCTTCTGATCGAGAGAGCGGAAGCAATGAATATGCTCGATGCAGATCCCGGAGTGAAACCCTCGAAGAGATCCATGCTAGGGGCTTCGATCTCTCGGAAGAGATAGTGCAGGCCAAGGCGGATGAGTACGACGCCAAGTTCCTCATTTCTAATTTCGAAGACAATGAGGAAGGGGCCGATTGAGCCATAGTCCCCGAGGGGAATGTAGGATAGGCTTTTCCTTTTTGATTCTTTGTATAGGGATCTTAGAGTGCATTGTAAATGAAGCCTTGTATTACTTCAAATACATATATAAAGAAACCTTTTGGTTTTCTCCTTTCATGGATTTCCATTTTCTTGTATTACTTCTTTTGTTTTGATGTTTGTCAATGATTAGCCAGATGATACGGGATTCGGGGTAAAACCCTTAGGTTTACAAATCGGCCCTGAGGCTTGTTAGGCTGGCTCGTAGGCTCTTACGCATTTGCCCTTAGGCATTTTTTAGGCTGGCCCGTAGGCTCTTACGCATTGACCCTTAGGCGCTTTTTAGTTAACCGTTTAGGGCTCAGTACTCGAGTCGGGTTTCGACTCGAGCTCATCGACCCTTAGGTTTTTGAATTGGCCCTGATGCTTTTTAAGTTGGCCCGTAGGCTCATATGTATTTTCCCTTAGGGAGTTTTAGGATGGCCCGTAAGCTCTTACGCATTGGGTCAGTACGACCTCTAGTGTGGCTAAATTATTCCCTCGTTACAGATTTCTTTGAAGTTTTGTGTTCGTCCGACTCTTCGATGATTCGATAAGAACCTCAATTGTGAGCCGTATGTGACGATAAATGAGCACCTCGGGAGGTTTCGCTCGATGGCTGAATTGTTTCGAAGACTTTCATTGTTTGGAGCCGACATGATCAAAGCTCTTTTGCTTATGCTGAGGGTAGCATGATTTAATCAGTTCTTTTCGAAGTATTTGTGATTTTATGGCGACGGTCGGGCGTCCCCGAGTCGCTTTAGTTTGGCTGGAGCCTTATGACCGTAGTCATTGTGTTTGGTCGTAGCCTTTTGACCATAGTCATTGTGTTTGGCCGTAGCCTTTTGACCGTAGTCATTGTGTTTGGTCGTAGCCTTTTGACCATAGTCATTGTGTTTGGCCGTAGCCTTTTGACCGTAGTCATTGTGTTTGGTCGTAGCCTTTTGACCGTTGTCATCATGTTTGGTCGTAGCCTTTTAGTCCCCGAGCAAGGTAATCTCAGTGTCTATGTTGAGGGTATGCCTTTTTAGGGGTCTTACATGTTCGAATATATAACCTTGATTTTAATATCGGGATGATACCTTTTTAAGGTCTTGCAAATTGGACATGCCTTGCTTGAGGTCTTACAGATTTTGTCATGCCTTACTTGAGGTCTTACACATTTGGTCATGCCTTACTTGAGGTCTTACAAATTTGGTCATGCCTTACTTGAGGTCTTACAGTTTTGATAATGCCTCATGGAGGTCTTTTCGGGCTCAAAGTTGCCGGCCCTGAGGTCTTATGGCGTCGAGTTTTAATAGCTTTGATGGGGTGACAGTCGATGACAGTACCCAAGACATTGAAAGTTTTTGGCTCTGGAGCCGTTCCTTGTAAATTTGATGGTGCCTCATTTGAGGGCTTATGAGATCGAAGTTTCCGGCCCTGAGGTCTTACGGACTCGAGTTTTTTATGTCAGTCCCCGAGTGTCCGGGAAATTTGTGGCCCTGGAGCCGTTTCTTGTGAAAATAGCAACTTCTTTGAAGCGCAAAGCATTTTGATGGTAAAAGATACTCCTTTGATTACTTGGTACAAGTATACATAGTTTTCGCCATCGAGGGTTCGATTATTCTACGCGGACATGGCTCATTTGACTGTTTGTCCCGATATATCAATCTCCTATCGAGACCCTCTTTGGCTCATTTCAATTTCTCCGAAGAGGTGATCTCCCGGGGGGATGCCCCCCGGTATTTGAGGTTGACTGAAGAGAAGCCATGAATACTTGTTGAGTCCTCCTTAGGTAGTATATAGGTGTTTCCTCGTTAAAAACCTCGTCGGTAAAACCCGTTTGGGATAAAATCCGATCTAAGGGGAAAAGAGCGCAACACATGCTTTAAAACCTAAGGTCTTCAAGCTTAGGGGGTGCTTCGATTTCTCTCAATCGAACACCTACACATAGGTTAGTGCAAAACGTAAATGAAAAGGGAGAGGGTTATACCTTAGCAGTGATGGCGTTTGAGCCTCGATATGCTTCAACTTCTCGCTCTGAGGACGCGGTACAGTCCTTTACACATCCATTCGGGTGCAGCCGAGGATGTAGCTTGTGATTTCTACTTGGCCGTTTGCTTGTCCTTTGGCTCCTTCAATGTATAAGGTATCGATGTTGGTGCCATGTCGTGCACCGCGAACATCTCTCTCGCTGCTTGTCGCTCCCCGTATATCGTTTTTATTCCATCCTTCTTTGGAAACTTCATCATTTGATGAAGGCTTGATGGTAATGCCCTTATGCAGTGTATCCATGGCCTTCCGAGCAAGGCATTGTACCTCATATCCCCTTCGATGACATGAAAGTTGGTATCTTGGGTTGTACCGGCCACGTTAACCGGGAGGATGATCTCCCCTTATGTTGTCTCACTCGCCACGTTGAATCCGTTGAGGACTCGAGAGGCGGGAACGATTTGGTCGAGCTGAGCTGATCCACCACCCTTGACCTGATTATGTTGGTCGAGCTACCTGGATCCACAAGCACACGTTTAATTTGAAATTTATTCACAAGAAAGGAAATTACCAATGCGTCGTTGTGAGGCTGAGACAGGGAATCGATGTCCTCTTCACTGAATGTGAGAGCGTCCTCGGGTATGTAACCTCGAGTTCGCTTTTCCCTGGTGATGGATATTTTTGTTCACTTGACAATGGGTTCCTGTGGGGCGTCGATTCCTCCAATAATCATGTGGATGACGTGTTGTGGTTCTTCTATTTCATTTTTCCTGTTCGCCTCCCTTTCCCAAAATTGGGTCTTAGCTCGGTCGTTGAGGAACTCTCGGAGGTGTCCTCTGCTAAGTAGACGGGCTACTTCTTCTCATAGTTGTCTGCAATCTTCGGTCCTCCGTGTGTGCCATGAAATTTGCACATCAAGTTATGTTTCCTTTTCGAAGGGTCAGATAGTATGGGCTTTGTCCACCTAGTATATTTGATTTTACCTATGGCCGATACGGTGTCTATTGAAATCGGCTCTACTCACGAGTCCCCGAGACTTCTGACCTCGGTCTACCTTTTGGTCGTTTCGAGGTATGTTGCGCCTTGGGGCGTTTCTTCGATCTTCAGTGTATGGTTGGTACCTTTCCTTGTTTGTCCTTGGTTCCTTTTCCAGGAGCCTGCTAGGATATACTGAACGTGAGGGGGCTCCTAGTTGGTCATCCTCGACCCTAATCTTTTATTGATACCGTTGTGGACATCCGCCCAAGTCACGGCGGGATATTCAACCAAGTTCTGCCTTAGCTGTTTCGAAGCTATCAAGCTCCGCTCGTTCAAACCTTGGGTAAAGGCCTGCACTGCCTAGTCATCGGGGACAGGCGGTAATTCCATTCTCTCCATTGAAAGCGAGATACAAACTCCCGTAATATCTCGTTTTCTCTATGTTTAATTTTGAAGACGTCGGATTTCCTTGTAGCAACCTTGATGGCACCGGCATGTGCCTTTATAAAAGAATCTTCTAGCATGGCAAATGAGTCTATTGAATTTGGGGACAGGTTGTGATACCACATCATGGCCCCCTTTGAAAGTGTTTCTCCGAATTTTTTCAACAGGACGGATTCAATCTCGTCGTCCTTCAGGTCATTTCCTTTTACAGCATAAGTGTAGGTGGTGATGTGCTCGTTAGGTCCGAGGTCCTGTTGTACTTCGGGAGATCGGGCATTCTGAATTTCTTTGGGATAGGTTTTGGAGCAGTACTTGATGGGAATGGATTTTGCACGAACTTCTTTGAATCTACACCCTTCAGAATTGTGGGTGCGCCCGGGATCTGATCGATCTTTGAGTTGTAGGTCTCCACCTTTTTGTCGTTAGCTTCTATCTTCTTTTCACCTGATGCAATCCTCTTTGTGAGGTCCTCGAGCATCTTCATAATAGCGGGGTATGTTGCTAACCCGTTGTTGCTCGATCTCCTTGGTGCCTGTTCGACTCGAGGAGCCGCTTCCGGTGCTGTTGTGCTTGGAGTTTTTTGATGGCTTTGTAGTTGAGCAATCACCAATTGTTGTGCCAGCAACATTTCAAAAATGACGTGAAGGCTAACCTCTATTTCCTCCCGAGCTGGAGTTTTCTGAGCTTCCTGATGGTTTTCTTGGCGCATACTCCCGTCAGTGTGGGAGCTTATATCGACGTGTTGGGCGTTGCGTGAGCCCACATCTACGTAGATTGGCGCTGGTGTATTTTCAGGGTTTTGCAGTGGTACACCGACACTTGAAACAGCTACACCGTTATCTCCATGGTCTTCAGGACCGTTGTTTTCATGTGCATTTACTGAATTAGACATCTTTTGACCTGAAATCAAAGATTCTTGGAGAGGAAAAGTGTAAAGAATGCTTGTGTTTTTTAGTAAACCAACACTAAAAAATTCACTATTATTTTTAGCCCCACGGTGGGCGCCAAACTGTTTACCTTGAAAATGGTAGCGACAATTAAATTTGATTTTGTGGTTCTAAAAATACACGATCTATTTTAATGCTAGTTGTTAAGCAGTAGATGCTAAGTGTGAGTTAGGAAAATGAGATAAGAGCTTAAGGATAGTAGGTTATGCAAACCAAACAGTCGTGGATCGGAGTCTCGAGCTGGCCTAGGCAGGGCTTCGAGGTCAAGCCAGTGAACTCGACTGGGGATGGTCGATGAAGGTTTAATAGTATTGCGGGCCTCGAAAGTGGACTTTTATGATCAATGATGAGTAATAAATGAAGAACAATCAATGAAATACAATAAATGTAAACAATAAATCAATAGACATACAACAGAGTATGTGTGAGTTAGAGAGCAGAGAATGTTCTTGTTCCTTGTATTGAATATCATGTGTGCAAGAAATGACAAGGGTCCCCTTTATATAGGAGGGGGAATCCCAACATAGAACATAAATAGTTATTACAAAGATATTCAGTTGGTACAGCTATTTAATATCACGGTACGGACTTGTACTATTCTTGCAGACCTGGTCAACTCTAACCACGTGCCTTTTGGGAGTTTCCCGCTTGTCCACGATAGCCACCGATTTGCACTATCCCGAGGTCGAGCATAGGGAACCCTCGGGGTCGAACCTCGAGCTGTGCCTTGAGCCTTCTGAAGGCGAGCTATAAAATACCATGATAACCATAAAATCAGACTCTCCAATTTTTAGCCGTATACAATCTTTCCTTGGGATCTATCTGAATTTTCCAAAATCCTTATTTAAATCGAATTTTGAAAAGATAGTTGCAGCATAGTCGTTGAAGTAAATTCTTCTTGTTTGGAATAGGGTATCTAATCCAACGAAGTGATTTGATTAAAGGTTTATAATTGATGACTAATCGAGGGACACCTCGTTCAATCTCGGAGTTTTTATTGACATAAAAGGCAGCACAGCTCCAAGGAGATTTACTTGGAGAGATGATGTGTTTTTCAAGAAGATCATTGATTTATTTTTTACAATGAATTTTTAGCTTGTGATTCATCTGGATATGAGTAGCCTTTGTGGGAATGGTTTTTTCATCAAAGTCAGGTTCGTAAGGGAGTCTAACAATGTGTTTCTTGCGATTCCAAAAGGCTATAGGTAAATCAACACAAAGTTCTCTTTGGATTTTGGTTTCCAAAGTTTTTATTTTCTCTTGTAAAGAAGAATCTTGAAGTTGTTGTTGTATCTTTTGAAAATCTACTTCTTCTTTTAAGAAATTGATCTATGTTTGTTTACTTTTTATGGTAGCCAAGAGTTTTGTCATTGGCGGTCTATCAAAAGGAAGAAAGGTTCTACTTCCTATACGTTCGATTATAATACCTTGTTTTGTTACCATAAAAGGTATGAGTTCCTCGATGAAGGGAGTACCTAATATAACTGAATTAGTAATGTCTTTTACTAATACAAAAGAATTTGAGACTGACAATGGAGAATTATCTATTGAGGTTCTAACTTCGACATTGGAGAGTTTGAAGTTAATCCCTAGTTTTCCCCCGTTGGAATCTCTAAGACCTTCTTTGGTTTTTTCAAATAATTTGGTTGGAATAAGGCCTTCTTGTATGCTACACCTGTATCAAATAAGGAAATAATATCCAAGGTAAAGGACTTACGGATAATCAGGATGACCCTCATATGCCATTTTCTTATGGAAATTCTGGAGAGGTGGTTGATAAAAACTTATTTTTCAACTGGTTTAGCTTCAGTTAGTTTGGGTTCTTCCGGTTTGGTAGGGAGCTGTTGTAGAACAAGACGATCTAATTCTTGTTTATCCTTAATCTCTCAGATTTCTTCCTTAAGAAATGCTATTTCAGTTTGGAGGTCTTGGATGGTTACTGCTTTAGGTTTTTGGGAAGGAAATCTACCGAGGATATCAGTAATATTGTAGGTATTGGAAATTTGATGATGATTTGAAAAGACACTAGAGGAAGAGGTAGAATGATTATCTATAGCTTGTTTGAATTGTTCAAGATAGTACCTCTTTTGATCTAAGTCTTGGATATTGCTTATTATTTCAAGAAGAAGATCTTGTTGTTTGGAGAGAACATTAACTACATGTTCCTCTTGACTAGATTGGGATGAAGATGATTTGGCGTCATCATCTTCGAGTTGGTTAAATTGTTGTTCAAGTTCATCATCAGCAACATCAGAAGTATCACTGTCTTCCAATAAAAGTTGTTCGATCTGATTAAGGAAAGACTCATCTAAATCAAGATTTCTAAATTTGTTAGACAACTTGCAGTATTTGGCTATATGACCTGGCTTGCCACATTTGAAACATTTGACAGAATTAGGAGTTTGGAAGTTTGTTGGCTTATTTTTACTGGGAAAGGCTTTATATTTAGAAGGAAACGGTTTGTACTTCCTAAATTTGGGTGAATGAGGCTTATTTTTCGTAATCTCCATATCTTTGGTTGTTCGTCTCATATGAGGCTTTTTACTATAAGATGGTAAGCTAAACTGTTCACAGAAGCTACCTAGATCTCGGCGGGTCTGTGCTCTATCTTTGGCTAATTGTCTCACTATTTTATCTTGTTGACAGATCTTGAGAGCTACATGTTGGATGAGACTGGTAAGTTGTCCATATGTGATTTGTTTGTAAGAAATAACATCATTAGAATGCTGATTTTGGAGTTCTTCTTTAACTAAATCTCTAAGAGACTTAGGTAGGCCATCAAGAAATTTTTCTTTCCAGTATGGGAGGTTTCCGTTGGGTTTCTCGTAGATTCGAGTAAGAAAGGAATCTTTATACCATCTGAAACAGAAAGAGTTTTACACTTAAGGTTGTTAAGTATCTCAGAAGATCTTTCCCTAAAGATACATGGACTACCTATGAATGTTTTGATAATGGTATAAATCAAAGTGTTGGTTGAATCAGGAATGGTATAGCCATCCTTAAGAATTGGTTCTCCCATTGAATCAACTCGGTTACTTGTAAGAATTTGGTTCTTGTCTTCTTTGCTGAGATGGGTATCCCACCATCCTTTAAGTTGACCTGTGAAACTTGCTACTAAAACATGGGCAGTAAGATGGTCAGAACAGTTATGAGAAGTTCGGTATTCAGTAGCTACCATAGTCATTTGTTGTAACTTGGCAAGAATATTGTATTCAGAACAACCATCTATGTTCCATTCATAGATGTTATTTGCATTATAGTTGTTCTGCATAACATTGGGTCTTTCTTCTAAAGCTACATCAGGATGGGTAGCTCTAGAATAGTAAAGTCTTTGGGGTTGACGCCAGTTGAAGGATCCTGTTCTGATAGGGTTAATTTCTAGGGGATGGTCGTAATTGGATTGTTCTGGTTCTGAATTGTTTTCTTGGTCAGATTCGACTTCTCGGAGAACTCCAATAGAAGAATCTTTAGTTGGAGTATCTTGAGCTATGGTTTTCTCAATTTCTAGGATCCTACGTTGAAGGTCAGAGAACTGAGGATAGTCTTTAGCTTGGTGAATCCGAAGTTCCGTAGCAAAAGTTCTAGGGATTTCATAAGGTTTGAATAAAGGAATTGAAGAAGTGGATGCTTCTGCAGCCTTGGAACTAGTAGAAGCTAAAGGTGGTTTTGTAACTAAATATTCACCAAGAGATAGTAAATATTTGTTTGTATAATTATTTTGTTCAAAAATATTTTTGATATCTTTGCCTGTAATAGCTTCATTTTTGTTTTTTAATTTGAAAGGATTAGTTATTACTAAGGTATTTGCATAACTCGTTGAAATCCTTATGCTGGCGGAAGTTGTGAGGTGACTTCCTCTCTAGAGGAGGTTTTCCAAACATTTGAAACGTTGTCAGGTTTAGAAAAAGGGAAATCTAATTGGTGATATTCGGCATAAGTTTCAAACCATTCAAAGAAATTTATTTGTTCTTCTATGGAGTTTAAAGACTCACAGTAAATACTTTGGAGTTTTTTTCTTTCGTCTCCTTGAAAATTTTGGAAAAACCAAGTTCTTTTGAAAATATTTTCTTGTGAATAAAAATCTGCTCGAAGTCTTTCTTTATCAATTTGAAAATCTTTTCTCAAAACACCTAGTTCAGCGCCTAAAGCTGAATATGTGGGAGATTGAGGTTGTTCATAATTAACATCGGTTGGAGGGGTTGTTTCTACAGTATATTTAGCTTGTGGGATTCTAGAGTCAAAATTAACCGTTTCGATTCTAGAAGGAAGGGAAGATATAGAGTGCCTTCCTGACTGAATTTCAGACTGTACCAAAGAGGAAGAGACAGAGATTCATTGGCTAAGTGATCTTTGGAATGAGATGGCTACAGATCCACTAGAATATTGTTGGATCTGAGAGACTGTAGTATTTTTCGGTTTCTCAGCTTGAGTAGCATCATGTAGTAACCAGTTTTGTGGTAGAGAAACATGGCTCCAAGAAATGGGTTTTGGTATTGACAGATGAGATCTTTGTAGATATGTTTTGAAAAGGACAGTTTCCCTTTTATGGAGGGTTTTCATGGCTCTAGTATTAAACGCAAAACTCATGGCCTTATGCTGTATTCTATAAATAATTGCTACCGGTAAAGATCCAGTTTTGGTTTTATAATTAGCAGTTTTAACATTAAGAGATAAAGAATCCAAGATATTTCTATCTCTAAGAGATACTGTAAAATTAGGAAAATAATCAAAGTAAATTGGTCCACTACAAAAGCTGGTTTCAACCATTCCTAGGAGGGAATCATTGAAGTCTAAAAATCTAGAATCTCTAAGACAGAGGAGTAAAGATGTGTCTAGACCTTCTCTAAACAGAGGTCTAGCTGCAATCTATACTAAACCAAAATGGAGATAATTATATTTTCGTTATATTTTTCTATAGACTTGGGGTTTAAAAGTTTGATTTCCTCATGATCTGATTCAAGAGGAATGGTTTGTTCAATTGTAGAAATATGGTAATCACTGATTAAGGGCCAGCATGAGGACTTGTAAATTGTGGATTGTGGATGTTTAGGGATCTTCCAGTCATCAATTGATTGCTGCAAATCAGAAAAACCAATTTCTTCTTTGAGTTTCGAAGTGGATGAGGAGGAGATTGAAGAAGTTGGAGAGGAGAAGGAATTTTTTGAAGGGGATGAGAAAGGGTGGAAGAAATACACGGCTCAGAACTGCAAGTAATTATAACAAAATTAACAATGATAATTTTAATGCTTCATGTTCTTGGCTCAAAAGACCATTGGGTTCCATAAGGATAATATTCAAGTTCTTAACTCAATATTATGTAGAAAAGCTAGATCTTATATGGACATATGTTTTCTCTAATATATAGTAATTAAATATAATAACTTCTTAAGAAGTTGTTCTTTAGGATGACCCAAAGGTTATAAATAACCATCTATAAGCCAATTGAGAATTATCATATCCACCTTTCTCAGAAAAACTGCTTATAGTGTAGATCATGAGGGATCACAGTGACATCCTTAAGAGATCTTCCTAACAAAATATAAGATTTAAGAAAGATATATAAAAAAGCCATATATCTATAGATCTAAGTCTGATCTAACAATACCACATAAAAGCAAGTTAAAAATAAGAATAATACCCATGGCTCTGGTACCAAGGGGACCGTTTTCCTGTGCATTCTTGTTGGTAGCATGTCTTTTAGAGTCTACATTGTTCCTAGTTGGGATCTTTGGTCGGAGAGTATGATGCACTCTAAACTTGAGAATGCATCATACTCCCCGGCCACAAGATCCCAACTGGGAACAATGTAGACTCTAAAAGACATGCTACCAACAAGAATGCACAAGAACAAGGATAACATCATTGAGAGGCCTTAGAACTACCAACTTTACAATACATAGGTCACTTAGAAAGAAATAGAGACTTACACTAACTCATGCCAAGAAAGAAGGTTTTCATACATACCTTGTTGGAGATCTAATTACACTTCTATGGTGGTCAACTTTGACTCTAATGAATCTTCGGAATCGATTCCACTAGGTGATGGGTGTTACAAAAATGATTCCAAGTTCCTTCAAGCTAAATCTTGCTAAATCCAGATACACCTTCATCCTTGCCTTTATTTGCTAGGAAATTCTATTGAGGCGTTGGGAGTATTTTGAGAGGACTTGTTCTGATGATACTTCTAGAATGAAAGACAAAGAGTGTCACTGATCTTTTATATTGTTACCAAGCATAGGAATTTCCTCCACTTCCACATGCAAGCGGGTCGCGCTGCTCCAGTTGTAACGTCCTATGAGACATGTGGCGCAGGCCCAACCGAAATGTATGCCCACTTTCTAGTTGCGCTAGGATCCGCACTTGCCATACTTTATTTAAGTGTCGGGGGTAACATCCAAAAGCACTTCTTTTTCAAAAGAAATATTTTTTTAAAAAGTTGAAGTGTTTGGCTAAGCTTTTAGAAGAAAAAAGTGTTTTGAGTAGAAGTAGAAGCAAAAAAAAAAGTAGCATCTCTCCAAAAGCGCTTTTTAAAAAAGAACTTTTGGGAAAAATACATTTATAAGCATTTTTTAAAAGCTTGGCCAAACACTAATTGCTACTTAGAAGTGCTTTTCAGATTGATTAACAAAACATAAACTGTTTCTGACCAAAAGTACTTTTGAGAAAATCACTTTTGAGAAAAAGCATTTCTCAAAATAAACTTTTCTCAAAATAAACTAATTTTTGCAGCTTGGCCAAATAGGCGATTAGTCACTTTGGATTACTTCGAAACGTTGTGCACAAGTTCAATTTAACTATATAGACCTATCTAAAGTATCTGAATATCAAAGTCAACTCTTGGTCAAACTATGAACTCTTAAGTTGTTCAAATTGTCAACTTTTAATAAAAGGTGTCGAATTCTTCTAGAAAGATCCAAAATCAAATACGAATGTACAAGTCCAAAATCATCATAAGAACCTGTCGTAACCATCAAAACCTGATTTCAAGGTCGTTTAGCCATAAGTCAAACCTTGGTCATTTCTTCCAACTTAAAGCTTTTATTTAGGGACTAAGTATTCCAAATCACATGGGATAAAATTCACTCATACCAACATGTCATAAAACATCAAATTGACCTATAGTCTCAAATCATGAAATGGGCTCCTAGAAATCAAAATAACCGGTTGGGTCGTTACAATTGTAGTATGTAGCACAAATATTACTTTGTTCATACAACATCATAAGGCTAGGATTTAATTTATATACACTAAAATTATAATTATTATTTTTTATACAAATGAAATTTAATAATTACAAAATATTACTCATTTAATAAAATATTACTTATCATTTAATCTAGGTTATTAGTGCATGCTATAAATGAACGTCTAAACAATGACAAGGTCATTTAATTAAAAACTTTTGACGAAAGGGATGAAATGAATAATTTTAAAAATGTTTAGGGGTATATTTGAACTTTTTTCTCTTCAAACAAAACAAATGAGGAAAAAAAACAAAGTTACTAGCAAAACTTTCCCTTCAGTGTGTGGAGGTTTGTTTGCAGTCGGATGTTGTAACGACCCGACCGGTCATTTTGAGTATTTGCACTTTGCTCGGTAGTTTAGGGGTACGAGTAACTCTGTATGATGTATTAGGACTTGTGTGTAAAATTTGAGTTCATTCCGAGTTGATTTGATATGTTTCGGCACAAGTTTTTGGAAGTCGAAAGTTTTTAAGTTCATTAAGTTTGATTTGAGGTGTGTTTCATCGTTTCGATTTTGTTATGCGTGATTTGAGGCCTCAAGTAAGTCTATGCTATGTTATGGGACTAGTTGGTGTGTTCGTATGGGGTCCCGACGGGCTCAGGTGAGTTTTGGATAGAATTGGGTTGTGTTGTGCTTGTTTTTCTTATGTTTCGTTGTCGTTTCTTCAAGTATAAATGGTACCACATTTCACAAATGAGCTCTGATTTCTGTTTTGGTTGAAGCATTAGAACCTTATCGTAATTATGGATCCGTAGCAAAAAAGAATCATTGAATTTGGACATCGTATGAAGATTTAATGGTCATTTTACTAAGAATTGGATTTCCAGATTTTTCAGATTAATTTCGAAATTGCCACTGACTTCATATTTAAAAATCTGCACTATTTTCAAATATTGAAACCAGCATATCTCCTTCAATATAAGGTCAAATGAAGTGATTCAAGAGCCTAACTTGATTAGAATTTGACAAGAAATCCATTGGAGGCATCAAAAGTGAGTTTCGAGATTTTATGGCATAAGAAACGAGGCAGAACAGTGTCAAAACGAGGGTTTTATTCATTTAACATATTTTTAGTTGGGGAGCTTGGAATTGGGCAATTTTCGAGGCGATTTTCAGCATATGAATTGGGCTAAGTATTCTCTACTCAGTTTTTGTTATATTTCGGTGAATCTATCTTCAATTTTAGTTTTGGTTGATGAATTTTTAACGAGGAAATTGAGAGTTTTGGCCTAAAGTTTTATAATATGAAATTTGGAGTTTTGAATATCAATTCGGAGTCGTATTTGAGTGAAACTAGTATGGTGGGACTCCTAATTGAATGTGTTGACGAATTTTGTGAGTTTTGTCGGGTTCTAAGGTGCGGGCCCAGGTTGGGTTATTTGGCCGATTTTGGGCTTTTGATTAAAGATTCGACCTTTTTCAATTGGGATTGGTTCCTTTAGCATTGTTTGATGTATTTGATTTATTTTTGGTTAGTTTCAAGCCGTTCGGAAGTCACAACGTGCGGGATGGCATTTTTGGAGCATCGCTTGCCTTGCTCGGTATTGGAATTGGTTTGTTCGAGGTAAGTAACTCTTCTAAACTTAGTGCTGAGGGTATGAAACCCCGTGTTACGTTCTATGTGATTGATGATGAGGTGACACACATGCTAGGTGACGGGTGTGTTGGCGTACACCCTATGAATTGTGACTCTGTTGTTTCTATGGCACTGTATAGTGGCCCTATCTTGTTGTTATTTGTGTTGTTACCATGTGATAAAGTAATTGAGCTGTCAATTATGCAAGATATCATGCTTAGACTTATGCCGATACCGTTTGGACCCACTGAGGTCATTTATGCTGTGGAGTTACATGCTTTCATTATTTTATATACTCAGTCATACGCACTCATATGCATATCATATCTCAGTCTTGTTGTTATTCATTGATACATCACATCATCATTTTCATGCTAGTTTCATGACATTGTGAGCCGAAGAGAGAGATACTAGAGAGATTGATGACCGAGTGAGGCCGAGGGCCTGATTGTGAGAATATTTATGAGTAAGGCTGAAGGCATGATTGTGAGGATATTTATGGAATCGAACTGCATGCCGCAACATGTTTATTTATAGGATCGGGCTGCATGGCGCATCAAGTGGGAGCGGGTTACACGCCACAGCATGTTTGATATAGGTTGAGTGCCTCATTGATTTATTCCATGATTGGCTTGATATAGCGCTTGGGCTGAAGGAGCCCCTCCTGAGTCTGTACACACCCGTAGTGAGCGCATGTACCTACTAAGTGATGATTGCCCGATGGGGCTGTATATGAGTGATATTTGCCCGAGGGGCTGTATATGGGTGATTGGGAGGACTAAGTGAATTGATGCTCTGAGAGCTTGCATATGGTTTTATCATTGAGTTGCATCACATTTGACATGCACACTTGACATACATGCATAGAAATGCATTTTCTTCTCATGTTATATAGTATCACGTCATTCATGAATTTCACACATTGGTATGTGGGTATAGAGAGGTGTTTTTGCACTTGATATTTGGAAAGAAAATGAAACATCTTACTTATTGTTGAAAGTATTTGGAGAAAAATCACAAATTTTCAAACTTACTTGTATTTTTGGCATTTTCGGCAAAAGAACTGAGTTTCACTAAAAAGTTTTGAAAAGCATGCCTATATTTCTGAAACTGTGAACGAGTTGAGCCCTTTTACTTCTGAGATACCCTTTTATTACTTGTATTATACTGTTATGGATTATTGTAGAATACCGGTATTGGACCCGACCTCGTGATAGCTCGTCACTACTTTCAACCTAAGGTTAGGTTTGTTACTTACTCAGTACATGGAGTTGGTTGCACTGATACTACACTTCTGCAGATTGCGTGCAGATGTTGGCTACAATTGTTGTTGTATTCGAGGGTTGCTGGATTTGAAGATGTACCCGCGTCCCTGTTGCATCTGCCTCTGTTGTTCGGGGTAGCCTTAGATAACATTGTGTTGTTTATGTAATTTTCAAACAGACTATGTATTTATTTCATTTTCGCTTGTAAACTCTATTCTTAGAAGCTCATGACTTATACTACCCGTCCTTGGGGAATGTAATAGATTCAGATAATTTATTCTGTTTAATTGACTTGTTAACAATTATTGAAATTTGGATAGTCATTAGTTGGCTTACCTAGCGGGTTGGGTTATGTGCCATCACGACTAGCGGATTTTGGGTTGTGATAGATTGGTATCAGAGCTCTAGGTTCATAGGTTCTACAGGTCATGAGCAAGTGTCTAGTAGAGTCTTGTGGATAAGTATGATGACGTCCATACCTATCTTCGAGAGGCTATAAGACATTTAGGATATACTTCCCGTTTTTCTTTCGTTATCGTGCGATATTGATTCAGCTGAAATCATAACTCCTTGGATTCCTTCCACGCATTCATGTGCGCACATGAGCGCTCGGTATCAACTGTGCATTGACGCCTTGTGATTTCCATGGTTGCGAGATGTGATTTTGGCATGTTTATGATGGGCTAGTCTGGAGGATTTGAGGCTGAGTCTTGTCTGTGGCTTGAGTACTGAGATTTTGATTGTGTGAGCACGTGCATTTGGGACTTATATGTTCGTTTGTGTCCTTATTGGTGGGATTTGTGACTAGATGATTATGAGGTGAGTATGATTTGATTTCGAGATGTGTTCAGATGTTCGAATGTGACAAGAAGAGTTTGCTGGAAATGTAGCAAGGACTATTGGGTGTTTGACTTCTGTATCGATTTGGCGTATGGCCTCGAGTTAGGGGTGTTTTGAAGGACCTCTCATATGGTTTAGTTGCGGAGTGAAGTAGACCTTCATGTTGTGTTATGACTTCAGACTTAGGGAGATAAAGTGATTGCGTAATAGTTATGATTGTGGAAGAGTATAGAGAGATAGCAGTTTGAGGCTAAGCATGTGGGGCTATTTCCCGCGGGGTGTCCTGAGGTTGTGTGATCCTTATATTATTTTGTAGCGAGTTCTCTTTTTACTAATGAATTATATATAGAGCAATTTGAGTTTGGATCGCTTGTGGGAGTTGGCTTGGCTATTACGAGGATGAATGCGAGAGTTACAGATGATTTGAGATATTAGATGGTTTGTGTTACATGAACTTATGAAGAATTTAGTTGAAGTTCAGTGTGAGATTTTTGCAGCAACAGAGTATGGGCATTGTGAGTTATTGTATGCTTTGATCTATGGATTGGACCCAAGTGGGGGAGTCTGCTATGGATAAGTTGATTGCACGGTTATGTGCTGTATTGGTTTCAGTTTGAGGTGTACTGGGAACAATGTAGACTTTGAGAGACATGCTACCAACAAGAACGCACAGGAACAAGGATAACATCATTGAGAGGACTTAGAACTACCAAACTTTACAATACAACGGTCACTTAGAAAGAAAGACAGACTTATACTAAATCATGCCACAAAGGAAGGTTTCCATACATGCCTTGTTGGAGATCTAATTACACTTTTATGGTGGTTAACTTTGCCTCCAATGAATCTTCATAACCGATTCCACTAGGTGATGGGTGTTACAAAAACGATTTCAAGTTCCTTCAAGATAAATCTTGCTAAATCCAGATTCACCTTCGACCTTGTCTTAATTTGCTAGGAATTTCTATTGAGGCGTTGAGAGTATTTTGAGAGGACTTGTTCTGATGATACTTCTAAAAAGAAAGAGAAAGAGCGCCACTGACCTTTATACTGTTACCAAGCATAGTAATTTCCACCACTTCCACATGCAAACGGGTCGCGCAGCTCCGGGTGTAGCGCCTTGTGAGACACGTGGCGCAGGCCCAACCAAAACGTATGACCACTTTCTGGCTTCGAACGTGTCTCCAGCTGATTGGCCGCGCTAGGATCCACACTTACCATACTTTAATTAAGTGTGTGGGGGGTTAACATCCAAAAGCACTTCTTTTCCAAAAGAAGTGTTTTTTTTTAAAGTTGAAGTGTTTGGCTAAGCTTTTAGAAGAAAAAAAAATGCTTTTGAGCAGAAGCAAAAAAATAAGTAGCTTCTGTCCAAAAAAAGCACTTTTGGAAAAAATACATTTAAAAGCACTTTTGAGAAAAATACATTTAAAAGCAGTTTTTAAAAGCTTGGCCAAATACTAATTGCTGCTCAGAAGTGCTTTTCAAATTGATTAGCCAAACATAAACTGTTTCTGACCAAAAATACTTTTGAGAAATTCACTTTTGAGAAAAAAACACTTCTCAAAATAAGCTAATTTTTGCAGCTTGGCCAAATAGGCGATTAGTCACTTTGGATTACTTCGGAACGTTGCGCACAAGTTCAATTTAACTATATAGACCTATCTAAAGTGTGTGAATATCAAAGTCAACTCTTGGTCAAACTATGAACTTATAAGTTGTTCAAATTGTCAACTTTTAATAAAAGGTGTCGAATTCTTCTAGAAAGATCCAAAATCAAATACGAACAGATGTACAAGTCCAAAATTATCATAAGAACATGTCGGAACCATCAAAACAAGATTTCAAAGCCGTTTACCCAAAAATCAAATCTCGGTCAATTCTTCTAACTTAAATCTTTTATTTAGAGACTAAGTATTCCAAATCACTAGGGACAAAATTCACTCATACCCACATGTCATAAAACATCAAATTGACTTATAGGAAGTCTCAAATCATGGAACGAGTTGCTAGAAATCAAAATAACTGGTTGAGTCGTTACAATTGTAGTGTGTAGCACAAATATTACTTTGTTCATACAACATCATAAGACTAAGATTTAAGTTATATACACTAAAATTATAATAATTATTTTTTATACAATTGTAATTTAATTTATTATAAAATATTACTTATCATTTAATCTAGGTTATTAGTGTATGCTATAAATGAACGTCTAAATAATGACAAGGTCTTTTTTATTAAAAACTTTTGACAAAAGGGATGAAATGAACAATTTTAAAAACGTTTAGGGGTATATTTGAACTTTTTTCTTTTAAACAAAACAAACTAGGAAAAAAGCGAAGTTACTAGCAAAACTTTCCCTTCAGTGTGTGGAGGTTTGTTTGCAGTCGGCTGTCCAGTCGAATATGGCGAATCAGCTCTACGGCTATAACCCTAGCAGCAATGCGGGAATAGCAGCAGGGAGCAACCTGTCTAGGTCGACGACGAGATCCATGGACGACTATCTCTCTACGGATAATAATAAGACATTGCTTGGTTCCTCAAGTTATTTTGGTTCTTCCGGCTATTCCTTCTCTTCACCCACTATGCTATTTAATCAAAGTGATAGTTATAACCCCGCCGCGAGTAAGATTCCAGGTTTGGCGACTTATCAGTCCTCGTGGACTGCACCTCCTGGAGTCGATGTTGCGCAACCTCCTGCTGCCGACTCTTATTTTTCTAGCTTGAAGCGCTCCTCCTCTGATGGTAATGGACAATTTTCTCTCTCTCCATCTATTTATCCATTTTGTGCTTAATGAACTATAGCTGCATCTGACTAATATAAACCTTTGATTTTTTCTATTAACTTCTTGAATCGGCTGTTTTTATCTGCTATTATCTTGGGATTTAGAAGAATGGAACACTTACTTTTCATTTTCTGTATTAGTTGAGAATATGTTTTAGACATGTTAGCACTTCTACTAGGAGTGGTTTAACCTTTCAGAGATTTATACATTATACTTCTAATACTTTCTAGTTGTATTTGCATAATATTGATGTGTTTAAATGAAGTAATGTGGTTCAGTGACATATGGCTGACCCCAACTTGTTTAGGACTGGGGCGTAGTTGTTGCTGCACCTTCTGTATTGGCAATTGCAAGGAGGGGAGGTTGTTTTGAGGTAGGGCTTAGTGCGATAGTATGAAAGTGTCGGTTGGCGGTTTACCGTTGTTGTGCGAGACTGTGAGGGTGGTGGTTTCGTTCAGCAATTAACTTAACAATTTACTCCAAACAAATAATGCTGCCTCTAGTACAGTGCATTTGAGTTGCTCTCTTGGTATAGCTTTACGATATTAAGATCTATCTATATTATTTTAACAATTAACAACATATAATTTTTGTATAAGTCCAGTAATGTTTTCTGCACTTTATGAGTTAGAGATATTCCATGTAATGCGCAAGTTTTGATAAATCTTACTGGTGTTTAAAGCTTTTCAAACACCACTAGTTTCTACATCCTTTTTTATATCATGATATCTCGTTTCCCATGTGTAATTAGTGCATAAAAGCATTATTTAAGTTGTATTAGTTGTTTGAATTCTTGTTGCACATATTTACTAATACTACCTTATGTAAATATAGAATTTTATACTTG
Source organism: Nicotiana undulata (assembly GCA_005239495.1). Lineage (NCBI taxonomy): Eukaryota > Viridiplantae > Streptophyta > Magnoliopsida > Solanales > Solanaceae > Nicotiana > Nicotiana undulata. Next base: position 17,166 of record ML275208.1, on the reverse strand, counting down.
TATGTATAATAACAGACACATCTGTGTTTTTGTGTTTATGTATATATTACATACCATAGCACTGTATCATCGGACACTTTTGGGTGCACGTAATACAATTGGGCAAGCTGAAGCTTGGTTTTCAGCCAATCCTTTAGCCAAGCGCCCTAGATTCGAGAGTGCAAGCAATTTGTCTATATATCCCCAGAGGCCTGGAGAGAAGGACTGTGCCCATTATATGCAAACAAGAACCTGTAAATTTGGAGATAGCTGCAAGTTTGACCATCCTATTTGGGTTCCGGAGGGTGGAATCCCAGATTGGAAAGAGGTGATCACTTATTGCTATTTATTCTTAATAGAAAAAACACAATAGGTTATCAAATAAGTCATTCTTATTTCACGTAATGTATTATTTTTCTTTCCCGTGTATATCTATATTAAGTCTTTACTTATGAAAATGTTGGGATAAATTTCCATGTCATTTAAGCAATAGCTTTTATGAAATGTGATGTATTTTTAATCTGGATTTCACTTTATTTTAATATTCCACTACAATTATATCTAGTTAGTTCATCTTGCATATATATATTTGTTTTACTCCGCATACTATATCTATAAAATGCAATGTTGATGTATGTGGAACATTGACGTCTTGATAAGGTCTTTAATCTCTATAATGATGACCTACTTCATAAAAAATCTCTAGACAGATGAGCTTGTATCTTGTACAAGTTTCTTTAACCCTCCGTTAGAAGTTATTAAGAGAAAAAATGTAATCCACTATTCCACTTGTTCTGGGAATTTTTTTGAGTGGTATCTATACCCAGGTTTGGATCCTAGCTGCAATACTTATTTGGGCCCATGTGTTTCCAACATGATGGGCAGGATTACCTTTGCAATCTGTGCTCATGAGCCGAACAGGTTGTCCGGTGAATTAGTCTAGTTGTGTGCTAGCTGACTATTGCCGTCAAATGATCTAATGTGGGCAGTACTCTTTATTTTACAACAGAATACTCACAGTTGCTCCGTACTAGTCCGAATAACCTTATATTTCATTTGCTCCTCACTATGAGCTATCCTCTTTTAATACCCAATTTCCTGTTTTCTTGTAAACAAACCCACATATGATTTCTATTTGTGTAATTACTTTTATTATTCGCTTCCCAAGATTATTCAAACCTCTTACGTTCCAAGACAATAGATTCATATGCATAATAGTTGGTTACTATTGCCTACTCTTCCTTTTTCTCAACTGTTCTCTCCCCCCAAATTCGTCCTTCTACTTTCATGAAATATATCGCACACTCGACCCTGAACCTTGACTGCCTTTCTTCAAGAAACGCTAATTGTAGTGCATGGTGTACCCTATTCCCCTGTCTTCTTTTGCCTCCGTTTTCTCTCAGCATTGATAGGAGGGACGTATCCCCCCTTTGAACCACTGGTATAATATTCCCACTAACTTCCCAAAGCACAAGGTTTCCCTGTAAACCCATACAGATTAGGCTCTACCTACCTTTCTGAAGAGTGTGAGGGAGTCAGTTTGACAACTTTCAAGGGAAAGCAAGACACCTAAGTCACTTTGACAGCTTCAACTGTTGTGTCTTACTTCCCTTTTAGTCTGTTTCAAACAATATACCTCCTTTCTATGTTAAAATAATGACATTCCATTATAGAAATTACATGACATATTGAAGGCCACAAGATTCAAATTGTATTGGGTATGTTAAGTGTGTTTGGTATGAAAGAAAATAGTTTTCAATTTTCCCATGTTTGGTTGGCTTAAATGCTTTGGAAAATAGTTTTAATTTGAACTCATTTATTTCCCTACCAAGAGGAGTAAAAATATTTTTCAAAATTCTCTTTCAACCTTCCCACTCCCACCCCACCCCCTAATCCACATCCTCGCCACCCCGACCCTATATCTCGACCTACCATCTTGCACCCGGACCCACCCCCACAACAGCACCCTCCTTCCACCCTCCAAACCCGCCCCGGAAAATCTCCCCCCTACCAGACCAAGCCCCACCCTGGCCCACCACCCACTCCTCCCTCAGTCTCTGTCCTACCCCCTCACCCCATCTCCCATAGTATTTGCCTAGATTATATGTTTTTCAAAAAATAATTTATGTTAACTAACCAAACCTTTTGATCAATTCCCAAACTCTTTTTCGAGCTCACTAAGGCAAGCGGTGCCCCATTTGTGTCTGTCTGTGATCGCGCTAGAAAATAAGTAAGAAATTCACTTATTTCCAAGAAAATATAATATTTTTCGTGGAACATATTTTACTTCACACCAAACACATCCTTAGTTAAAAATCACATGATTTAAAAGTTATGTTTACATTTTTATGCTTCGTACTTGATCAAACTAAGACCCATAAAATGAAACAGAGGAAGTGCTTTACACTTCAGTAAAGTATTTTCTCTTTGGTAGCACTAATAAATCCTAGACGCTTGACTTATCACAAATAAAAAATAAAATAAAAATAATGCCTAGAGGTTTGTCCCAATAATGGCTTTGGCAATACTCCCTTCCAAATATGCCACGGCATTTGCAAGACCTCAAGATTCAAAAGGTATTTTTGGCATGTTATGCTCACCTTTAGTTTAGAGTCACAAGATTTAAAAGTTTTCTTCACATTCTTAAACTTCGTGCCAATTCAAATTAAGACACTTAAAATGAAGAAGAATTAACCTAAATAGCTATTCACCCAATTGCTTAAACTAGAAATATCCGGCACATCATATGTATAATTCATGTATAGTAGTGTATAATCAATGTACAATATACGTATACCGATGACGAAAAGTAAATATTGGATCTTGCCGCGCTAGTTGTGTAAAGATCCCTAAAATGAAACTAAAGGAGTGCTTTATTTTTCAGTATAGTGATTTTCCTTTGCTAGCACTAATAAAGCCTTATTGACTTATCAAAAATTTGAAAATAAAAATAAAAAAAAGACACTAGAGGTTTGTCCCAGTAATGGCTTTGCTTGCAGTAACAAGGTATGTCAAGGGTGTTCCTTGATTCATTATGGTGGAAGTTATGCTTTGTTCCACATAATGGCTTTAAAAGAACGTCAAAGAGATTGAACCACGCTCTTTTTTTAAGTTTTGTATTACTCGGGAGAGAGGAAAATCTGGTCCTCCACCATATTTGTTTATCTTTTCATCATTAATTGTTCTCTAAAGAGACTGGAAGCCCTCTTTATTGAAAGTTTTGTATTACTTGCAAGACAGCAATATATGGTCCTCCACAGTTGTTGTTTATTGTTTTATTGATGAATCATTTTCTTATTTATAGAACATCAACTTGTTTTTCAGTGGTTTAGTTGGTTGATGAGAATTTCTGTGGCTCAAGGTTTTTGAGTATCGTTTTTCTGTGCGGGCAGTTTCAACTGACAAGCTTTCACTTACTCTTACTATCTTTGCTTCAGATAGTCTTTGGTATTATTTTGCAAGGATAAATGGGTAAGAGATAATTTACAAAGTAGTAGCAGTTCAAGAGAGCTCAAGTATTCCAATTTCTTCTGTAATATCTATGTTTTCACGCTTAGACGAAAACATAATATTGTGATACACCAATAATCCAAAGTGTGAATTAACTCCTTGTCATTTTTGAAATATGGCTTTCACATTTAATATCTTCTTTAGAAACTTACGGTTTTGTGCTTTAGCAAGTACTCATAGCTTCGTTTTTCTGTATTGTTTGTCAATTGGTGAAGGACAATTTAAACGTTATGTAAACAGAACTAGTGAAATGCTATCCATCTAATTCATGCTTTTCCTTGTTGGTGTGGGAGGCATTAGTCATGTATTTAGCAAATTCATTTGGGTGTTAGGAGTTGGTATATCTTTCTTTCCTTCCAACTTCGAGGTGGTGTGTTTGGTTGAAAAGGATTTGTTATTAAGTTCACAAAGGTTGGTAGCTATTTGTTTTTAGGCCTTTATCTATAATTACATGTTCATGTCCTACCCCCTTTGTCCCATTTTATTTGGCACTCTTTCCTTTTTTCTTTGCCCCAAAAAGAATGACACTTTTCTATATTTAGAAACAACTCAATTTTAAACTTCTCATTTGATCTTTAATGAGATCATTTATAGCCACACAAATGTATGTAGTTTGTAATTTGTTTTAGATCACAAGCTTCGGAAGTGTTTTTCTCATTCTTTAACTGTGTGGTATCAAACACCATTATATAAGATGGGATGGTGGGAGTATTTTTTTATTTTTCTGGTGACCTACATGATAATGTCATCTAAGTTGCTCCGACACGGCAGTTTAGGTGCCATACCCGTGTCGACACGATACTAGTATGGGTGTGGGTAAGGGATCCGTACCGAATTTGGTCAAACAATTTTGGGTACTTTGACGCGACGGACGGAAAAATTCGAGACGGGATACAATTTGATTCATGAAATTAGAACCAAAACTAGGGCGAATTTGAAGAAAATAGCATACCTTATCAAGGAAATAAATTCTTTACTTATTTACAACTTGAAAATAAAAAAGAAATCCACACTTTACAAGCTATACATAAGTATTCCACCAAACTCCTCATAATTAGATATATTTTTATTTTTTTGAATTATTTTTAGCCGGATCCCAGCACCCGTATCCGTACTAGGATCCGTATCCCCGAATCTTAGAATTTACATCTCGAAGGATCCGATCTCTTGATCCGCACTCGTGTCGGACACCCGCACCCGTGTCCGAGCAACTTAGAATGTCATACATATAATATTAGTCCCCTCTTTCCATAAGATGTTGTCATTTCATTTTTGGACATTCTCAAAATATTAATTCTTGAAATGAACTGTTTTTCAGCTTCTTTATTTAGTTATTTATATACCTTTATACCCTTTATACTTTCTTACACTTAAAGATGCTAGATGTACAAGGTAGCTGAAATGCTCTTTCCCACTAGTTTCAAATTCGTGCTTGATACTCATGCTCATCATTTACAAATTGAATTATGATAATGTAAAGCATTTTAAGGTTTTCACAGTCCCCAATTAATTCTAAGCTATTGCTTATACAAAAAATAAATCCTATACTAGCACTTGCAGCTTGCTAATCTATATAATTGGCAAGATGATGTGGCATCACTATATGACAAGCATTCCTGTTTATCTTTTTTCAGTTTTCTTTTTATATTTTCTCATTCATTTCTCTCCTGCACTCTATTAAAATCTGCTAACGTAAATCGCCACTTACTTTACCTATTAAAGCCCAAATCTCCAATGAAGTATGATAAAGCCGATGTCTTTGTCTAATAGAAGCTCATCACCAAAGTAACGGTTAGTGAGTATCTTGTAATTACTAATTACTAATCCATATAGTAAACAATTATAGGCATGAACTTTACAGCTTTCACCTTCCAAGCCGTTATCTTTTGTGCATTAAACAATACTAATCAAATTTCTGTCACCAACAATTCTTTTATCCCTATAAATTCACAACCCCTAATCTCAATCATTCTCATTTGAATTTTCTTCATTTCTATAGTTATTCGTAGGCGGTGGACTCATCGTCGGTCAATGTTCTGTCAAATTAGTGATGGCTTAGAAGCATTCCTATATTCTCAAGGCAATCTTGATTAATACCGATGTTGTCGTTAAACTTCCGCTCGGGAGTTTACATAAAAAGGCAGTCTCATTTGTTTGTTTGGAATTCTAGGCGCTTTTTGCTGTAATTGATTTTTTAATTAAGATTTATTAATCTTTTTGCAGTATATATTTTTATGGTAATGTAAAAAGTTATCAATGTTAAAAGTAATTAGATCCTCCTCTTCTATTTTTCTAATACTCTTTCATCATCCTATATGTAAATATAGTTGTGACATTATATTTTCCATTCTTTTCTTTTTCTATTTCCTTCTTTGTGCCCTTTATCTTATAGTTTATTATACTTTTTATTTGAGAGAAGTAGAAAAATTTCCAACCTTATGGAATAAAAGTGTCAACAATTCATTAAAAAACAAAATAATAAGAAACAAAACTTAGAGGAAGAGGAAAGAAGTGACATCATCTCATGTTTACATCCCCCATAGTTTCACATTATTATGTTCTTTCTCTTTTTCGATAGTTTTTTATTTTCTCTTTTCTTATTCCAGTTTACGTATACTAACTCATATGGTTGATCATATTTAATTTGGAATGTTGAAAACATTCTATCAAAGAATTTCAAGTAGGATGCATGTTAAAGATTGGTTTTCTTTTATAAAGAATTATGACATTATTATATGAACTCATTTTTGATGTTTTTCTTAATCGCGCTAAGCGCGAACAGTACACTAGTTGCTAAATATTCAGAGGCCAACATATCTATTCCTTCTAGCTGGTATATTGTTGAGCTCTTGGCCTTACGCAGGCTGGTTCATGCATTGCACTTTTGACAGTTCTTAACATTAATTACATTATCATGGACTCTCATTCCCTGTAGAAAGATTGGAGACATCGCCCTTTTGTCTGGCGGAAGATCCTTTTAAACTGTTTCATATTTGCATTCACTTGTCCGTAAAATCTGTTATCACATCTTATGTTCTTCCATTTCATCTATGCAGGTTCCAGTTACAACTGAATCTCTTCCTGAAAGACCTGGAGAGCCTGATTGTCCAGTAAGAAAAACTCTTTGATGTGTTTGCAGCTGTGGGTGCTGTTAATATGCCTAATTGTATGTTGACATGTTTCCAGTATTTTATGAAGACTCAAAAATGCAAGTTCGGTAATAGATGCAAATTCAACCACCCCAAAGATAATACAGCTCATTTGGTAGGTTCACAAGCTCAACTTTTATATTCTTACTATGAAGATAAAGTTTCATTTGTTTCAACTGTTAATTGGCTTTGGTCTCAGGGTTCTGTACAAAACTCTGACGTTTCTGTCTTGCCTGAGAGACCTTCTGAACCCTCCTGCGTGGTATGCAAATATTTTTGCTCATTTTAGCACTACTTGTTACCTAAGATTGTGTGAGTATGCATGTAATGTGTTGCTGTTTCATAGTTACTTAAAATCATACTGTGGCAGTTTTACATGAAGACGGGGACATGTAAATTTGGTGCTACCTGCAAATTTCACCATCCAAGAGATATACAATTGCCATCTCCAAAGCAAGAAAGTGGCTCTGCGGAAATCCCTGGATCAGCTAATAATGAGATGACTGAGGATGTGAATCTCATCAAGCCGATTTCTGTTCCAGCTTTATTGCACAACTCCAAAGGCCTTCCTATTAGACCGGTACTTCATATATTTTATCGTTTATCTTCATTGAGTAAGAATGTGTTACATGCTTCTTTCTTGTTTTGTTTGCTTTTTGGTTTATCTTTTTCTTTTCTCCGTTCCTTTTGTGCTGTCACAGGATAGCTATTAATAGAATGCAGTTTTTGTCTACTTCATTTGACAATTATTATCATGATTTTACTATAGCAAAAGAATTATGTATTGTGATATTTCGATCCTGGCACCGCAATTTGACTTTGAGGATTTATTGTGATGAAGAGCGTGTTGTTCTTAAGACAATCTAACTAACTAATTTTTCACCTACTGCTGACCCAAGGATCTTAAAGCATCTCATATCTTTTCATTACCTGTGTAATGGGTGCCACTGCCATCGTAGTGATGCTAGGCTACATTGAAGTTTGATTCTTTTCTTCAGGTATTTGTCTACAGTATGTTTCCATTTTGTAGATCCGGGTACTTCTGGAATGTACTTCCTATTTGGAGAAATTAGCAAATAGAAATTTTTAAAAAGAAAATTAGCAAATAGAGATTTTAACCTCTAGGAAGAGAAAGCAGAAGAGAATATGAGTATTCATCCGTAAGGTCCATGGCTTTTCTTTTTGATGAAATAATCATAACTTAGCTACTTGAAGCTGGCTGTTTTTGTTAAGCTTAATTAGATATGCTAAGAGGTGTATCTACAGAGACCCACAGTAAGCAGTTCGTTCTTCTGGTTTTTATCTTTTACAGGGTGAAGTTGATTGTCCTTTCTACCTTAAAACTGGCAGGTTAGTCTGTTGGTAAACATGGGAGTTTTTCTACTTTTTGTTCTTCTACTAAAAGTTTAAATACTCAAAAAGTTGGACTACTCATTGGTTTACAACGTGTCTTTCTTTTCTTTTTTTGGGGTAAATATCAATCAGCTGCAAGTATGGAGGCACTTGCCGTTACAACCATCCTGAAAGAAGTAAGGATATTAATAAATTCTGTTGGAACATTGGTAAAATATTTTTGTGAGTCTTAAGCTTCTTGTTTGCCGTACCCACTAAAGAAAAGGTTCTTGTTTGCCTTCTGTTTATTTTGAATTTTATAGGTTTTGGTCTGATATGTAACTATTTGTGGAACACATTATCTGTTAAATCTAATATAGTGTCAGCATACTTCTTTCTCATGTGAATATTTAGGATTAGAAAACGTGTTATGTTCTCAGAATTTTTTTAATAAATGTCAATGTATCTTGCAAGTAGTACTTGCCCCCAGTCTCCTGCGGGTGTGTTCTAAAGGTTGATGAAGTTGGAATGAAGACTGTATGAGACTAGGGTTCGAATACCGGTAGAGTCAAAAAGTTAGGCGGTGATTGCTTCTCATCTTTTTGAGTCTTGGTAGGTAGTGCTAACCAGTATTTTTACTATTCGGAGGATGCAGGCATCCGATGGAATAGTCAAGGTGCTTGCAAGCAGGCCATGACAACATTATAAAAATGTGATAAAGTAGTACTCATCAGTGTCATTGAATTTAAAGATGTTCACTAGATTTCAGTTTAATCTAAACAGTTGAGAAAGACCTATAAACGAAATTTCAGCTGGGGGCATTATTCAAATACTTAACATAAAAAATTTAATGCCTAGAGTCAGCTACTGATTCTCTTTCACTTGGTACATTTTCATCCTCCAGCTGCTGCTATTGGTCCTGCCCTTGTAGCCTCTCCTGCAACACATTTGAACATTGGAATGGTTAATCCAGCTGCATCTCTCTTGCAAAATTTAGATCCAAGACTGACTCAGACAATGGTATAAGCAGTGTTCAGTTTCTATTTCCAATAAAAAGCTTTGGAACATGTTACTGAATGTATTGTTTATTTCAATGCTGCAGCTTGGGTTGCTTCCACCTGTCTATCCACAACGACCTGGACAAATTGAATGCGATGTGCGTACCTACTTTGTCCTTAGACATACTTGAAAGAGATGTGAATTACTACTCTCAAGCTGGATGCATGTGACATTCTTTTGGGTCCTGGACTATGAGCCATATTTTTTTACGTATCAGTTAGAAGGCATTTTTATGCTGTCCCCCAATCAAAAGGTGCCGTTTAATTGGCATTAGATCTGTATATCTTAGGGCCGGAGGAGCATCTTTTGCAGCCTTTTTGTCTGGTGCTTGCACTTCTGTGGAAATGATTGCTCTTTTTGCTCGAACCTCTCACTTGTCTTGACTGTTGAATTCACCTACCTTTTCCAAAAGAACGGAAGTACATTGTATCAATCCTAAAAAGGACATGGTAGACCTTTCAAAACATGAACATAGTTTGCAGTACCACCTATATCAGATACTATCTGGAGTCTAGTAAATGTAGCATTGTTCTTGCCTCTTGTTGACTTTTAAATTTAGTACTTCTAAGGACAAGTGCATGTTCTTAGGCCCTCATCTATGCCTTTTTAAGCGTTAACTTACAGTATGCATACATATACACATAACGTATACACAATAGATACTATAGGGAGCTACCTGTAGTGTTGAATGAGTTCTCATTCTTGTTGCTATACTATTATCTAAATCAGCCATGAATTTCTCTTCTGATATTCTCAGTATAATTGGATCTGGTCATTCACTATCTTTCTTTTGCACCTGTTGCTTGGTTTGTCATGTTGTCCTTTAGTTTTATATGAAAACTGGGGAATGCAAGTTTGGTGAAAGATGCAAGTTTCATCACCCTATTGATCGTTCAGCACCAGTAGTGTCAGCAAAGGATGTGCAGCAGCCAAATGTTAAGCTTACTCTTGCTGGTCTACCAAGGAGGGAGGTACCTTGTTAACCTTTTACTTTCTAAACCCTTAATATGACACGTTCATTTTCTAGTGGGCGAAGTATTTCAAGGCATTATATAAATTTTCTGATAACCTGATTCTTCTTAGTGGTTTTCAACAACCTCAAAAAAATGTGTTGGTTAGATCACGATAAAACCGTACATTGGATGACTGTTTATAATAAACTATGACAGATGTATGACTAGCGCTAAAGAAATATACAGACTTCCACATAATTCCTACTAGTGCATCTTGTTACAGGTATTAGATTGCACCCAATGGTTGTGTGTTTGAATATCTTCTGATCAGTGAAAACCCCTCACAGAATACTATATTTCTCTACAGATATGTAATTTGCAATTTATTTCCATCCCCCTTCCATTCTTAACAGGGCATATAAACTTAAGTCGTCAACTTTAGTTGATGGCTGTTATTCTTTGAATTGTATCTAAACCTTTTCTCATTTACTTGGTCTGTTGGAAATGCAAGTACAAGATTTTTTTCCTTTAATTTTTTGCGATGATACTAGCAGGGTGCTGTACACTGTCCATACTATATGAAGACGGGAATGTGCAAGTATGGGGCGACATGCAAGTTTGACCATCCACCACCTGGGGAGGTCTTGGGTATGGCAACATCGCAAGGGGCATCCTTATCTGTTGAGGGAGAAGATACGGTTGATGTGAAAGAGCAGCAGCAGTAAGGTTATGGCTTAAAGGCCTTTCTTGTAGTCACCATCTTTTTCAATTACTACTTATGTTACCATTTTATAGCAAACTTATGATTTGTGAGGCATAATTTTTCTTGATGAGTTCCTGACATTTTTAGAGTTCGAACAGTTTCCCGTCCACAACAGATAATGAAATTTTTTATTGCTATAATATGCTTTTTAATTTTGCACAAATTTTTCCGTGGACGCTATCTTATCCAAACTCCCAGACTCTTGAAGACAAGGAAAGGGACTGATCCACAAAGGAGTCCGGCACCGACCCGGATAGATGATGCCCTATCGCACTCCCTTTGATCCGCTATCAATCCGCCTTGGCTTCAGCTCTCGTCACCTCACTCAATCCTAAAGCGGAAACTCGAGTCGAGGCGCTGCAAGCGAGTGTCAGACCAGAGCATAAGGAAGGAAGCTCACTCAGAAGCGAATTTCGACTACTATTTTAGAGTACCGAAGCTCAATGGCATTGATCACACCTACGACCAGAAGAAAGAAAAAAAAAGGGGTTGGTTAAGAACTATTGACTGTAAACCATAGCAGTTACAGTCACTCAATGGAGATGTTCGCCTTTGTCGATTAGGGGTGCTTCTTATCGTATCTGTGGTGCGCCCTATCGCCCTAAATCTAAGCGATGAAAGCCTCACTATCTTTGTATGCTTTCGCCGCCCGTTATCATTAAAACTGTGGTTCGGATTTCCAGATTTGGGAGTGTTAACGCCGAGTGTCACGCTGGCCTTCATTCTTGAAAGGGCTAAAAGTAGCGCCTTCGCTTTGTTTGTAATGAAAAGGAAAGTTCCATTCCCCCACCTAACCTTAATGGGACAAGGATACTAGCAGGGAAGAGCCAGCTAGGGGAGTTGCAGGACTAATTAAATTTCCAAAGCTATAAGTCCTAGACTAGAAAATAGATTTGCTTGGTCTTCGATTGGAACTGGAAGTTCCAGAACAGGTGGCTGGTATACCACAATAATAACCTTTTATTTTTTTTATTCGGATCGAATTTATGTTGGCTTTGTTGGGAGACTTTTTAGCATTCAGAATGCTCTTATGTGTAGGATTCAATTCCAGTAGAGCTTCTTCAATAATTCCAATTCCTGGAAAGCCTAGAAGTACTCTTCCTCTGGTGGACCCAGACTCTCCCTTATTAGGCTTCTGAGGCGTACTTCACCATTTCCTGGGTCGTTATCGCCTTTCCCCGGTTCAGGGTATGGGTTCTTTCTCTATTAAGAAAGTCCCGGGGTGAACTCCCCTACTGATCTGACTCCAGCGGATTCTCGAGAAGCCAATTCTCTCTCTCGATCTAGATCTACTTTACCGACAAGAGCTCTTAATGAATGAGCAATGAGTTTGATTCTAACTATTCAAAGCAACCCACCAATCCACATGTGATGTGTGAACAATGACAGTTGTGTACCATAGTCAGTAGCTAGATACGGATAAGGGGGCATGGAATACATATGGTGAGCTACAACAATGGTTAAAGAGCCTAACATGGCTAAGTTAAGAGATAATTGAGCATGCCATGACGTTGTTAGGATCTCATATAGGCCTTAATGGCCCTGACCCGTAAATGGCCGTCAATTCGACTAGAGCATTAAATTCTTTTTATTTTGACTTCTTTCAAAGGGCAATGAATGGGAGGAAAGGCGGACCGCACCGAAACCGTGCTTTACCCCTAGATGTCCAGTGAACTGCTGCGCCTCAACGCATTTCGGGGAGAACCAGCTAGCTCTGGGTGCGAGTGGCATTTCACCCCTAACCACAACTCACCCGCTGATTCTTCAACATCAGTCGGGTTTTTCCAGTCAAGTATAGTTGATAATCCCATTTTCAAATATGAATTTGAATAGATTCTCTTTGTTATTATAAATATAGCTTTTTTTTTATCTTCCACCTTATCTCCACAGCTTTGGGCCTGCTTTCTGTCCTTCTGAGGGGTGAAAGCGAGATTGGTTCGTTTTCACCGAGCTAGTCGCTTGAGTCTATAGGCTACCTTTCCTATCCGCTTTTCTACAAGGTCTACTTTCAGACCTNACGTATATTTTTTGGTAATGGGTATACTCGAGAGAAAAGGTTTGGAATTCGACCTCCCCTTATACGCTCTAAAAAGGGGTCATGGACTCCTTTTTTGTTTAGGATCCCCTTTCTACATTCAATTATTTATTGAGCCTGGTGTGGAATCACCATCATTACACATTCATTCTTGGTCTGGCTGCTGGTCTAGCGAGCCTTCCTAGCCGCCTAGAGTGCAGCCTGCCTGCTGAAGACCGTAACGTAAGTAACTCAGTGCTCCATACGGGGGAAATGAAAGCAGAATTCGTTCGGATCCTCCCACATGTTCAATCTTTTTTTAGCGGTTTCCCCAGAGATCTTTATCATTAATGCAACCTTCATTTTCCTTTCACCTGGCTAACACAGAAAAAAGCACCAGCTGGGCCTCTCTCTTTGTTTCGATGAAAGGCCTAGCGCGAAAGGTTGCTTTACTAAGTAAGATACGGCAAGAAGCAAGGGCGTAGCAGTTGCAGATCATGAATTAGTAACTGCTTCCAATTTCCAAAAAAAAAATCCCAATTGTGTCGGAGTCCATATGTGTAAAGTTAGCTAGTGTGGATTCGCGTGAAGCTGTGGATACCGCTCATCAAGAGCTTGGTTAAGTGTCCAAGACCACGTTTTTCGGATGGACGATATGGATTTTTTTGGCGCAACGCTTAGTCGATTTTCAAAGCTGGAAAAGATGCAAGAAGACTGACGAGGCGCTGGAAAGAAGTGATTCCCGGGTGGGAATGGGTCCGAGCTTGCCCCACCGATGTATTAGAAATGATACCTTGGGACAAGTTGGGTTAGGGGAACATCCGAGCGATTGCCTTCGCGGATCCAAACGCGCTCACAAGGCGCACAATAAGAATAAGACTAATAGAGACCATTCCTTTCAATTATTTCAACCGATTTGGCAACTTTCAGCTATACAAAGTTAGGTGATTTACCTCGGTCGATAGGGTAAGTGCTCATTTCGTTCTTGCTTGCTTTCATTCTGTTATGAGAGGGCTGGCTGCCTTGCAGGGTCGCTTGCCTAGTTCACCGGTACTAGGCTATGAGAGGCTCAACATCGGGTCCAATGTAAAGCAAGCCTTGCGAATGATGCATATTTAGGCTTCAAGGAAATATTCGAATGCTAGAGGGGCTATCAAGACTTCGCAATTACCTTCTACTACAAATCAAAATTGGCCGTCCTACAGCCGCCCGAAAAGGAACTGCAGTGATCTTGAATAGGGATCCTACAGCGATAAATAGAATCCCCATAAAAATACCACTAGATCGAGCACCAGTTAACTTCTTACCTATTACCATATAACGCTTAACAGAACATGTGAGTAAAAATGGCGGTAAATTCTTTTGCTCTTATATGCCTCATCAGAACAAGAGATGTGTATCTTACCATTAAGAACAATTACGAAACTATAGCCAATCCCAACAGATTGACAGAACAATCTGACTTATGCATCACAATTAGGTCTGCTAATTATAAATAACCAATAGAATTTAAGCAAGTGTTGTTGTAATATAATTTGCAGTGTTTTAAAAAGCGTGGGTGTAAGGTGAGACGTTTTACATATGCCGCAGTGAGGCATAAGCCCTGAGACACGGGGCGTAAGCCCCATGAGTATTTAACTTTTAATATTTCATAAAATAATATAATTAAAGTAAATATTTTAAATTGCATAAAACTTTGAAGAAAATTATAAATAAGTGATATATATATATATATATATATATATATATATATATATATATATATATAGAGAGAGAGAGAGAGAGAGAGAGAGAGAGAGAGAGAGAGAGATGTGCTCCATCCCCACAAATTTTTTTATCAAAACAAACCATTATAAGCTGCTTACAAGCACAAATAATTTGAATTGAAAAGAATAAAGTTTTTTACGTGGAGGACAAAAAGGGATAACTTTGAACTTGCTGCTATTGAGGATATTGAGTTTTCTTTGTATTTGGAAAAAAGAAAATAATCATTCGTTGCTTTTGGGAGATAGTAACATACTAGTGGACAAGATAAATAATTGGGAAAGACCATAAATTAGAGCTTCTTAGCAATAAAAGAAGGTCTTGACTTTAAATTTAATGTTGCGGTTCCTTTTTAAAATTATGAATACTTAGGAGCCGACTTTTGAGAATTTGGGTATTATATTTAGGACTTTTTCAACAAATTTTATTTTAATTTGAAAAATCTCTTGAGCTTACGCCTCACTTCAAAAACACTCGCCTCAAAGCGCGGACGTACGACCCGAATTGCTGGGCGTACACCTCTTGAGACTTTCGCCCCCACCATAGACTCAGAAGCATTTTTGGCGCCTCGCCCCAGCGCCCCAAAAACGCCTGATATTTTATTTTTCCGCATTATAGGCCAAAGATCCAACTTATGATCTCTCATCTCTCGTTGGAAGTCAAAAAGTGACACTTAGTAGACAAACAAAAGCTATAAGGGTATAAGAAACTGGCTAAAAATCTTTACACGTGAGTCATTCTACAAAGCTTTACTTATGTTTTGGCTTAATTAAAAGAGTAAATTTGTCAGGGGTCCGGATCAGCTCCAGTACATAGAGCTCCAGTAAATCTCAATACACATTTAGATGGAAGCCATGTGTCCCTATGATATTTTCTGCCACCAAAATTATTAGTTCCCATTTTTATATCTAGCTTGAAATAGGAATCTGCTTTATTTTTTCCAAGGAACAATTTTAGTTGACATATACCCAATTCTTCTCCTCGTATCTGCTTCCATGATGACAACATGGAGGTTGTCAATAACGACCCACCTTATTTTCTTTAGAAGAACCTCTTCAAAGTGTTCGTACAAATTACTATATTTTATACTACATACAAGATGGGTGTCGTCACACAATATCTTTTTCTTCTCTGCTACAAGATTCATTATTAAGATTCTCATTCAATTTTATGTCAAATGAAGCTTTGTTTCTTTGTTTTCCCATTTTAAAAACCTAGTGAGCTCAAAGAAATACTATTGATTTGAGATTCTTCTAGTGAATTTGAGTTTGAGTTTGGAGTAAAAAGATCAGAATAGAGAGCTTTTCCTTTACTTTGTGTAAGGTTCTACAATTTTTTCTATGTAGCAAAAAAGTTCAGACGATGAAATCTGGCCATTAAATTATCATAGGGACACGTGGCTTCCATCTAAATGTGCATTGAGATTTGCTGGAGTTCTATGTACTGGAGCTGATCCGGACCCTAACGAAGTAGCGAAGACATGGAAAAGAAAGTCAACGACAAAGGGGAGATGAACTACGGAAAATGGATTAGCCAGGTATGAGAAAAAACATAACCTCATATGAAGTTTAAGAAAAATAAAAAGCAATAGCTATAATGGTAAAATCTTACTCTAACATGTGGACAGTTTACATGGCCACACGATGCTGCCAGGATAAGTGTCATTCCATGAGATGAATGAAAAATAGAAATTTGCCCTCACAAGAAATATGTTAGCTGTTGACCCAAGTCACTGCATAGTTCTGAAGATTGACAAATGTCTGACCAGTTGAACCAGGTCCATTAGAGCACACATACTTGAACTGAATGGTTTTCACATAAACCGTATATGCATAGGAGATAAATGTGATTGTGAAGTATCAATGAACCAAGAGATTGTCTCCTAATGCGAAAAGATTGCAAACTGATAAAGAGGATAGAAGTTGAATTCAGCAAGGATAGTAACAAAGGAAGTTGAGTTTAATTCGAACTCTTTCACACAGTTAGAGGTGTACTAGAATTGAATGACAAACTCAACTACTGACTCTATAAATACTTGAAGTATTCCTGCTGAAATTCTTGACGCACAAGTACTGAAATGAATCAAGATTTGAAAGCAAAATTCCAGAGTTATTTTGCAAGCAGAATTATTGTGCGATACAAAGGCTATAGATCAACTAGAAGAACCAGTTCCATCGTTTGTGTATTGAGTCTAGTTGATTGTAGTAGGAGTTTTAACATTGTATCTTTTCAGCTTTCTAGAAGCAATTTTAATAGGTACACATTGTTCAAGTTAGAGTTAACTTGAAGCTTGTAGAAATTAGCTAGAGGCTAGTTGATACGAAGGGATTAAAGTTAGTACTAGGATTACGATAGAGTTTATTTTGTAAGTCCGTTTGGCTCAGAGTTTTTAGTGAAGAGTTTGAGCAAATCCTACTGAGGAGTAGGTCGTGGTTTTTTTCACCTTTTGAGCCAGATGTTTTACACGTAAAAATCTCTGTGTTTTTACTTTACTACTTTTATTATTCCGCACCAATAGAAGTTGGAACACAAAGAAGAACCAGGTTCTTCTTGTGATGCAACACTCAAAAAATTGGGTATCACACATTTAACCTATATTCTTGTGTGGTATTGACGTCTAAAACATCAATTGGTATCAGAGTA